>JANIJG010023772.1:41038-106160 GCA_024611175.1 Megaceryle torquata
TGTGCCAGCCCCCCCCCCCCCCCCTCCTGCCTGGGACAACCCCGGCCCCTCTGTTTCCAAACTCAACCCCCCCCCCCCCCCCCCCCCCCCACGTTTTTAGGGGTTTTTAAATTAAACTACATGAGGACAAATAGCCAATTCAGCTTAAATCCATGCCTTCCTTTATCAAGAAACAACTAAGAGAGGATGTCAAAAAAAACAAACCAAAAAAACCAAAACCCAAACCACACAACACCAATCCTTACAATAATCACTCGGAGCATCAGTTAAATTATCCCCACCATCTCTTTCCTAGTATGCTCCTTTTTAGCGTTTGCTGGGACGGGGCAGACTTGTGGTCAGTTTAACCACATTTTTAAGGACTACAAATGTTTACATACTTAAAAAAAAAAAAGTAATTAGTATTTTCTAGATTCTGTATATGGACTTGAAGTTCATCAATATTTACAATTGCTCACATGCTCTACACCAATAGGCTTTAAAAAGCAATCCTTCTGAAGTATCAATCCTTCCCTGCACCATCCCAAAGCCAAGCACAGCTTCTCTACTGCATCTGATCCTGCTTAAGAATCTACATGGAAACACTAACGTCAGAAAAGAGAAACATGCATTAAATGTGAATGGGAACATTTGTCTAGCACATTATGTGGCAGCGCAGTTATTCTTCATACAAGAGGAAAATGACAAACTGACACATTTTCAGATTTATTTTTTTAGGAAAAAAACAGGTATAACTCCCATTGTGAAACTTAAAATACATTTTTCATTTGATACCATGTGTGTATTTACCCTTTTAATAACTCTCCTAAACAGACTGTAATTCTTGTGTGTTGATTGCATCAAAGGTCTATTTGAAGGCAGGGGTATTAACTGTGTTTGAACAGCTTCCTGTATTCTTATTCCATACTCCAAACCTAATCCTGTGAACTCCTACTGTCAGCAATAAACACCTACAGAAGGTTTATTTTGTTTTGAAACCCCAAGCCTCAAACAACATAGAAAAATAAACCAAAACCTCCTTTTTGTTTTTTACTGTTGTTTTTCTTAATTTTTTCCTTTTCTTTGGAGGCAGAAACACTGGAGAGCCCGGCAGTAGCTGTAACCCCAGAGGGAGGAACGTGCTGGCCTGCAATACTGAAACCCATCGCATTCCTCCTGGGGTGGAGACAGGCTTACCCCGGAGCAAGGCAGGCAGCAGATCTGCCACCACGCTGCCCCAAGGCTGGCTGTGCTGCAAAGTGGGCGGGGAAGCAGATTTAGTTTGTGACAGCCACTATCTCCACTGCCACGAAGTATTTATCTGGGCTCGTTTTCACTTATAAAGCAGCAGAACAAGCCACACATGACCAACAAGATGGCAGGAAAACTCTTGTGTGGGAAACAGGCAGAGGCAAGGTCAACCCAATACCCTGCCATCATCCCCAGCCACTGGGTACAGCCACAGCCTTGCCTGCAAATAGCTCCACATCAGGATTCCTCATCTGAGCTACGCAGCACATGGCAGAACACAAAAAGTTACCTCCTTTCTAAGAGCTTTTTCCTCTAGCTTCCTAGAAATTCTCTGAAAAAAGAAGCAGCACAGTTCCTGAAAAAGCATCGTTTAAGAAAAAAAAAAAAATTTACTCTGCCAACAAATTGCCGTACAAAACAAGAATGAGCAAAAACTTACACATATAATTCAGTTCTTCTTGGGGGGCCTAAACTCAGCTGTCCAGAAGTGACAAGCTGGTATAGTAACTTGGCACAGGCTCCTAGCTGAAGTATCACCTCCTTTTCATGGTATGCTTTTACACAGAATTAGTTGTATTATTATGTACAGATATTATGTATAATAATACACAAGCCACAAGGACATAGCTGCCTGATTTTTTTTAATTACATGTTGTTATACCCCTATTTCCAAGACACAACTATCATGCTGTCATTCACCCCAAATAACTGCCATTTACCTGAAGAAGGGGAAGGGGGAAAAGAAGAAAAAGAAGGAAGAAAAATGTATCACCGTAACCTCAGGGAGTTTAATCATGAAGTTGTAATTTCAGTGCATAAAATGTAATTAAATATGTTCCTTCTCCTCAGTTAAAAAAAAAAAAAAAGGTGGTTAGAGAATTAAACACCTAATACAGTCTCTTCCATCTCACAGAAAGTTACCTTATAAACATCCTACTAGATACTGTGAAGGAAACAGAGACTACACAACATATGATTAGTTTTTACAACTAGAAGCCATGCAGCACGTTCCAAAGAGCTTCAAAAGTTAATCATGAGAAACAAAACTTTTGTCAACAGCTGGAATCAAGACCAAGCACAAAAACACACCCAAGCTATGAAGCTTTTATTGGAAGGCAGTTTTGGGGTTTTTTTATAAAAAAGCAAAAAGTTAAAAAATACAACTAGCATATTGCGCTGAATACTATTTACAAAGCTAACACTATTTGACAACTATGAACACTTTTCCCCAAGTAAGCATGATAGAGAGTTCATAAAAAAATAACTGCAATAGCCTAATCAAGAACTGATAAAGGAGGAATTGAGAAAAAACGAAACTTTATTTTCAGACTGGAGACCACAGAATTCCACCCCCCCCCAAAAAAACCTAATAGTGCCTTAGCAATACTTGTTTACACACATGAGGAGCTAAATTCACATTACAGTCCTTAAAACAGCAGCAAATTACATTGGCCTAACAGTATTCACCTGTACACAACAAATACCTGCCTTGACAAGACTATCCCTTTCTGTCTGATCTTTTTGCCTGCCTTGCTCAAGTAATTTGCATGACATAAGGTTTGTCCCTCCTAATGAAATGCTGCAATTAAATTGCAACAGATGAAATTGCTTCTATTGGCAATAAAGTTATTAGTCATTGAAGCGTGGAAAATTTTAAGGTCATTTTGAAAAGGTCTTGAATTCTGTCACTGCAACACTACAAAAGAAGTTGGGATGAAAAAAAAATTAGGAAGTGTTTCTTTGTTTTATGTTTATTTGCTCTACGTTGAAACACATCTTTTACTTCATCAGTTGTACTCCCCTTCTTGATTTAAGAAAATATTTCACTCAAAATAGCGGCATATAGTTCAGTGCCATCTATTTTTAGACTAGAAAAAAGTGATAGCAAGACTGAAGAAGTATGAGACACACAAGCCAGAGCCATATAAAATAACACAAAATCACTCTCTCCCTTTAAGTTCCTACATTTTGAATCCCTGATGTTGCTTTCACCTTTTGCCAAGACTTTTGTCAAAGCCACGAGTCAAATTTAATGGGAAATAAATGTATTCTAAATGTCCATGTTCTCATCATCTGATCCAAAAGTCATGTCAAAAAATAGACAAGAAAAATCCATGCCTCAGTAGTATCCAAACCACCACTACAAGGTTTTCAGAATTTAAAGAGAGAGAAAACGACACTGGGAACAGTTTTATGACTGTCATTTTCCTCTGTAAATAAGGGACTGTTAAGTATCAAGAAAAAGATGAATGAAAATGGAAGGATTGTGTCTCATCTGAAAGAGTGACCTGGTCAACCAAAGGCCTCCAGAATTGATGCTCATTACAACAGTCAAGCCCTATGCTTTTTTTAAAAAAAAAGAGCTAAGCCATTTAATAAAAACATTCTTTTCCTCCATATATCCAATCCACATTTCACACAGCTGCTTTGGGCATACAACTGACTAAGATGCACACAAAACAACGTCATCTGCATATCACTGGAAGTTAAAGTCATGGTAATTCATCATTTCCCCTGGTTAGTACATACGTTGCTTATACAGATTGTTCAATGCTGCAAGACTTCATACATGCATAGAGGAGCAGCATCAAGAAAGTGGGAAACAAAAAATTGTTTTTTTCGCTTCCTCCCCCTGCTCCTTGTAAACTCTTTGTTGAATTCTAATCCCCTGCAATTAGCTGCACAAAATCTTAAGACACCTGCCAAAATACAGAAGCACAATGAAAGGGTATCCATAAGATGCTATATTTCGAACTGGGAATGATCTTCCATGTCACAGCAAGTGAGAATTTGACTCACTTCATCACTCACCTATTATGGTTCCAAATTAGGGGTTACTATTTAACAGCTGTTAAGAAAGATTGTTCTCATCAAGAAACATTGTGGGATATCTGGCTCATTTCATATGTCCAGCAGTTCACCTGCACTTCAAGAGGAATGGGGTGATATCTGTTACCCAAGTATCTGACTCTCCTCTTTATCCACCAAGAAAAAAGTGTTCAAGCAGTTGAGTTACTGCCTGACCATACAAGCTCAGAGACATTTAAATTAACACCGTACGTCAGTGTGGCATATTACAAGAAAAATCAGAAAAACTAAGCAGAAGATACTTATCTTACTTAGTACCTGTATATTGAACTTCTTAATCTGTTTCATATACTATAATCTGCTCTTACCCTCTGAAACCATCCACTGATAGTTAATTGAGAGCTTGTACCATAGGTCAAGCACTAGCAGTGCTGTAGCTTTGGCAGCAACCTCAACACCAGCTACTAATGTCCTGTCAAAGATGATAAATAGTTGCACGATGAGTTCCATGCTCCTGAAGTGAGACTTACACCCAAGAAGCAATCTTAGGAGGCAAGTATATACCTGAAGTCATAACAGAGATCATTTCAGCATCTTCAATCGGCACACAAAATAACGCAACTTCATTCTATAATCAGCATTGTTTAGTCATGCTTTTGGATTCATGGGTTACAGTTTACTAACCCACATTTAAAAATATAGAAAGCCAAAATACTGGTTCCTGAACAGTGCACAGCAGAAGGGAAGGGACAGGCATCCTTCCAAAAAGGAAAGGCTTCTGCATAAACACTGTTTCCTGCAAGTTCTTCAGCAACTCCTGGAAGAGCACAAACACAATCAGCTTAGAATATTAAGATGTGACATAATGTTACTTGATTACACTCATCTGTCTTGAATTAACTTGACCCAGCTCTATGGGGGCAGCACTGAGTGATGTCAAACAAGCTCATCTTGTTTAGATTTTTTTTTTTTTTTTTTTGGTAAACCTACTGGCTTCTTACATCTGCTCACTATGCTTATGCAAGATCACAAAAAAGCTTTCACACAAACAGGTGCCTTTTAGAAAAAAAAGAAAAACCCTTTTTTGTCAGACACTACAGCTTTTACCAGATTACAGCTATTCTGCTGAATAAAACATTTCTTAACACCATTACATATCTTAGCACATTTAAGTATTACTCAAGTCAGAAGAGGCACCTATGTGATTAGTGTCAAAGAGCAACTGCCAAACAAAAGCAAAGTAAAATATTCCACTTAGACTACTTTTGTGCCTATACTGTCCGAGCCTATAGTTTAAACATCAATAACGAGTTAAGTAGTCTGGCACTTTTTTAGTCCCTGTCTACAACTGAGAACATTAGAATAATTAAAAGGATGCTATATGTAGCCTTCTCTGAAATATATCAGTGCCCCCTATATCCTGAGGAGATCAAGCCTATTTCTCATTTTTGAACTCTAGGGTTTTAAATAATTAAATGTACTATCAATAGGAATAGTCAAATAACCACGGGATTTTTAGTAATAATTACAGTCAAAATGAAGGTTACTTAATTTACTTCCAAAATCATCTTACCAACTCTCAAACTACAGGAAAGCCTATCAGATACAGAAAAGCTTCACTTCTTACCCTAAGAAGTGTTTTCTCCTTTCCCAATGCAGTTCATGCAAGCTGTTTTTGATGAAGTTTTACCTTTGATCAAATAAAATGTGTTTCACTCTAAGTGGGACATGTTAGAATACCGAGAATTATTACATCAGTAGACTTTCTACAAGCCAGTTCCATAAACAGACCATCAACACTAAAATCCTGATTTTAAGCACATCCAGTTGCTACCCTAAGCCCTAGCCACCCAGCAGACAAAAGCATAGGAGTTCTAGGAGAGAATTTAGAGGATTTACTCCCATTCCCTCAAGCTTTTCTCCCTTGTTTACCAAGGACAGCTGTGTTTAAGTAACTGGTGGTTTCTCAGCATAATGGCAGCAAAAATCCTCTATGCTGCTACCACAAAGAATCAACTACTTTAACTGGCACGTGCATAGCAGAACTTCAATGCAGCAGAAAACCACAAAGCCCAGGTTTACTATCACCTTTTAAAGGACAGATAGGGAGAAAGAGACTTTCCAATTACATTTTTGAAAATCAGGAGACCAGAGCAGAACTACAGTAGGTTAATGTGAGGGCATAAGAGTTTGCAAAATTGAAGGCAACCGAACAAGTGGGGCAAGAACACAATACAGAGGGTAGCAGAAGCTGTGAAATTTAGCAGTCATCCATCCCTACGCACAGACAAGTTCTTTCATGTACTCATGCAACCACAGCATAGGCTGTGGAAACCTATGCAATATTTAGTCCCAGCTCCCTTCCTCTTCTCTACTAAACCTACATCCTCATCTTAGACCCCCAAGTGGCATAAGAAGTTATTTGTCTTTTCCCCAGTGATCTGCTGCTGGGAACAACCAGTCTATTGTAGCAAACAGTTTGGAATAGCAACTCCAGGGAACAGGTGTCAATGGTTACCAGAAAGCTACTTCCCTAACAAAAACACATGAACAAAACATGAAAATAGGACTCCCTTCAAGGGGGAGAAAAAAAAAAAAAACCAACATCCCTGGCATTAAGGCATATATTCATGGAAATCTGATTTTTCCACCTGAAGGACAGGGTTGGTTTGGGTTTTGTTTTTTCTTTTTTTCAGCCTCAAACTGATTGCAAGCATGCTTCATTACTGTGTCCAACTGTTTCAAACTAAAAATTTAAGTCCCTGTGAAACATATGTCCAAGTACTAGGTTCAAAGTGCTTCATTTCACCCTTCCTAAGAACTGAAACCATATTTAACTGCAATTTCAGACTTTTTATCTCCCTTCCCAGATGGTAACCTGAGTTTGCCCCAACACTTGCATGCAAAAACTAATAGAGCATGAAGTTACAATTTTCCATATATATATATATATGTGAAAAGCACGCATTGCAGAAGAACAGTTCCCTACTGAAATCATTTTCCCATCTTTTCATCTGGTGCTGCCTCTTGAAATACCACCAGTATAAAATACAGCTTTAAACCACAGAGCTATTCTGTGCCTTCGCCTAAGCAAAGAATTACAGAGAGCATAAGCCAACACTTCAGTCAGTGCACTCAGATAAAGTTCAGCATCTTAAGTGCGTCAACTTTTTGTTTGCTTGAAGATGGAGGTCATGATGTCAAGGTCACTTTTAGGTCTTTGAAGTGAGCATGAACCTTTAGCCCACAACTGATCAGGCACTACAGACAAGCAGCAGGAATTTATTAATAAGTCCTTTAAACAGCTCCTTTCTTTCACGCAAGCAGAAAACAGTCTAAAACAACGTGCAAGACTTAAACTTACGACCTTACGGCCTACAGTGCACATAGATGCTAAACCAAGTCATGCTCATATAAGCTTGTTGCACTATGACTCAGATACTCTGCCTCCTCAAAAACCAAATCACATTTTCAGGGGAAAAATAAGGAATTACTTCTTTAGGACAGGGAAACACTTGACAAACACTGTAGATGGGGTTTTCCCCTCAAAGGTTCTGATGTTATTCCAGTATGGAAGTAATGCTGTAAATACACTGAAAGAGCAGTTACATGGAAAAAAAAAAAAAAAGCTAGTGTGCTTTGGGATTGATTTATGGTATTGATTTAGGAGGCCAAACTCTTGCTTAGAACTCCATCCACTAACAGAGAGCGTAACTGTACATGACTTAAAGTTTGAGCAGGAAATTTATTCAAACTTCAAAAACATTAATACTGCTCTTAATTCCTACACATTAGTAAAGCAGCATCCTGTGAATACATACATATGGAGGATTGGCCAAAAATACAGCCCATGTCCATTTCTGCAGGGAAGCACAGCCCTGCCATGATGCATCAGGGGATTCTGTTCACCAGCTTGATCCTGTGCCCTTCATGTCAACAGGATTTTTTTTCCATTGGGAACCCTAGAATGGGCTATCCCAAATATTTATTTTTTTTTAATTTTAAAAGTGTTGTTGAACTATTTTCCCACCATTAAAAAAAAAAAAAGTACATAACAGTGAAAGTTCTTTTGAGAAGGGGTTGTTAATCACTAACAGATGAAAATATCACGGTCACATTAAAACACACATTCACAGATTCTCAAATGAACCTAAATGTTTAGCTGCCTCAAAAAGACAAACCAAAACCAAAAACCCCACTAATAACTGCAAAAGCCATTTGTACTTAAACACCACCTAACTAGGTAAATGAGGATTAACAAAAACAAAAACTTAAAAAAAACCCCCAACAAACAAACAAGGCCCAACATTTCGGCCCAATGGAACAGATGTCACGAAGCGAGCTGGGTGCCAAGGGGAAAGGGCTCAGCAGCAGAGATGACTCCTGGCATCACCCATTCCTCCTACGTGACTTGACAGCGTCTCCGCCGGCCCCGGGGAGCCCCGGCGCACAACAGCTCCGCTGCTGCCCTGTCACGAAATCTGCCCTCTCAGCAAACGCGCTCCATTTTCCTGCCAACAGTGTCAGCTCCGCTACAGCCTCTGCTAACGTACTGACTGCTGAGCAACAGTAGGCTGAACTCCGCGCAAGAAAAAAGCACTTTTCCTGCAACTCCCTCCTCCACCCTCCCCTCTTTTCCCCGATGTAGAGGTCTCCAGTCCCAAGGGCAAAAGGGCCCCCCTCCGTCCTCAGCGGAGGGGCATCCCCTGTTCCCGCCGTCTCCGGGTCAACAGCTCCGACTTCTCCCCCCTCAGGAGAGACTCTGGGCCCGCCGAGATGAGTTACGGGGCGCTGCCCGCCCTCCCCTTAGATCAGGCACCAGCACCAGGACGGCAAGTGTTTACGTTTAAAAAGACATATATACCGAGCACGGATCCAAAGGGAAGACGGAAAAACTCCGCCCCCCTCTCTCTCTCGCGTCTCCCTCAGAAAGGCGATAAAAGGACTGAAACATCTGACCGCTCGGAAGCCCCTTTTTTGAGGGAGGGGAAAGGGGGAGGGAGAAGAAAGGGAGGAAAAAAAAGGGGGGGAAGATTGAAAAACTAAAAATAAAGGGAAATAAATTGTCGGGAAGCCCCGCGGGACGTACCAGGCACGAGTCCCGGCCGAAACGGGGAAGCGGCCGGGAGGGCGGCTCGTCCACGGCGCCGTCGCCGGGCCCGGCCGGGAGGGACCGCGCGAGGAGGCCGGGCCGGGCGCGAGGCGAGCGGAGAGCCCCGCCGGGGGAAGAAGCGGGAAAAGGAGAGGGGAGCGCGGACCGCGAGTGGGAAAGGGCACTCACGTAGCGTTTCAACTTCTTCTCCGGTGGGGACTTTCGGAGCCAGCCCGAGCAGACCACCTCGCCGCCGCTCATGGCTGGGCCGCCTGCCCGCCGGGGCAGTACTTCTTCTCCGGCAGCGTCAGCGCCCGGGCCGGGCCAAGGGAGCCCCAAGACGCGGCGGCAACACCGCGCCCGCTCCGGCCTCCCGGGGCTGCGGGGCGAGGGAAGGGGAGGGACGGGGAAGCGGTGTGTGTGTGTCTGTGTGTCTGTCTCTCACGCACAACAACCAGCGGGAGCGGAGAGCGAGACTGAGGCGAGAGGTTCCCCCCTTCCTCCTCCTCACCGCCGCCGAGTCACACGAACATCGGGAGAGACGACAGGGGCAGCCGCCGCCCCGCCGCAACTTCGGCTCCGGCGTCCCAGGGCAGGATCCAGCCACCGCCCCGCGTCCGTGGCACCGCCCCCCGCGCCGCCGGGACCCTCCCGCCGGGGAAGGGCCGCGGGGGGCTTCCCCTCCCCTCGCCCCGCTGCTGGGCCGAGCTCAGTGCCGGCTGCCAAGGCTCCCCGGGCTCTCTCCTTCCTTTTCCCCTTCCTCCTCCCCCCCCGCTTCAGGAAGAGGGGATCGGCCAGCGCTCCCCGTCTCCTTCGCCTTCACCTCCGCGGGGGGCGGCCGCAACTGGCTCTAGCCCAGGGGCCGGGTCTTCTCCCTCCTGGCGAGCGTGGGAGGGGTTTACCCTGGTATTCGCGGCGCCGTGCCGTCCCCCGTCCGTTCCCCCCAGCCCACTATTCTCCACAGCTCCGGCCACCGCGGCCAGCCGAACAGCGGCACCTCCCCGCCCCGCCTCCGGCACCGGCCGCCGCGCCGCGCCGCCCCGAGCCGAGCAGCCACGGTGCGGCGGCTCCCCCCGAAACTCTGCCGGAGCCTTTTCAAACAACAAGGGCCGGGAGGGAGAGGGGAGGGACGGGGCCTCCCAGAGGGATCCTGGGAGCTGTAGTCGGGCGGGCGGCGGCGGCCGGCGGGGACTGCGGCGGCGCGGCCGTCGTGGGGGCGCGGGGCGGGGAGGGGACGGCCCCGCCGTTTGCCAGCGGAAGAGAAAGGGGGTGGCGGGCGGACCCTGACTCGCCGCTCCAAACCCACCCGGGTTTCTTTTCGGTTCCCAAGGACGGGGCTGAATTGAATAACAAATATTAAAATCGCGTCCGAAATGGTGATTCTTTGAGACCCACGGCAAAATCCCTCGTTAGAGATCGGGAGGGGGAGCCCACCAAAAAACAAAGCTAAAAAGCTCTATAAAAGCTGCATTAAAAACAGCTCAGCAAAAGTGAACTCCTCCTAGCGAGTCTGAAACTGCCTTAGTCAAAACAAAAGGTAAAAAGTTGGAATGTGAGAGCAGGAATGCGAAGTGCCAGCTGCGGTCCTTTCCGGAGCCCGTCCGCGAGCCCGGGGGGTGATGAGGCTGCCCTGGCAAGAAGCTGCAACGAGGGGCCAGCCTGCGACAGCCGGGATGGTTTCATTAGGGTAGCAGTGTGGGGAGGATTTTAAATCTCCCCTGGAACAGCCAGCGCCCGCATGCGTAGATACGCTCCCCGCTGCAGACCCTCCACCCCACGGCACCGTTCCCTATCGAAAACCCACCCCCAAAAAATACTAATAAAATAATAATTAAGCTTCGGCTCCTTATGGATCTGCGGCATTGGTGATATTATTAAGTGGCGTGTCGGTGGGGGGCGAGAATGGTCTCCGCTGCTCCTTCCTGGGACAGAGCCGCGGATCCCGGTGCCGGGCAGTAGCGGGGCGGCCCCGCCGGCGCCGGCGGCACCTCCCGGGGACGAGGCGAGCACCGCCTCCGTTCCTGCTACCGGCAGTCGATGGGGATCGCTCTCAGCCGCCACACTGCCGCTGGCACCCGGGAGGACCGCAGCGCCCGGGCCTTTTCGCAGCCCCCCTTCCCGGCTTTCCCTCCTGGCTGCGGGCCAGGCAGTGAGCCCGTCGGGATAGGGCTTGTGAGAGCACAGATAAATACCCCAAAAATAAAAAAAGAGGAGAATGTTATGCAGAAAAATCCTAACCCCTATTCAGTTAAAAGGGAAAGACCAAACTCGATCAACATCTCATCTGTTGGTGCTCTCTGTCTCTTCCACTCTGCCAGAAGACACCTCCAAATAAATAAATAAATATGTTTTGATAATTATTTATTTATTAATAGATTACCGGATTCTGGCATGTGCTGGATGTTACCACCGGTGCTCTTCCACTGCAGAGAAATAGTCCCCCTAGTGTGCCGTTGTTGAAGTGAGCACTGCGATGCTGTGATTCATCGAAGTATATTGCATGAAGTATATTGCACAAAGCAGCAGCTGTAGCATTTTAACAGGGGCGGTTTTAGAAATAATAGGAAAAATAAAGGTGAAAGCCTAGAGACATTAAAACCAGTGCATCAATTTCACCATAAATCTTTTCACATTAATTATGACAGGTGAAGCACTATTAAGCCCTAAAAGAAAGGTAATCAGAGAAGAAGGTATTTTGCCAAAAAGCACTTGAAAAAGGAAAAATGGTGAATATTTGCCTTTGTCAATAATATAAGTGCACAAATCCTAGCATCCAAACCATCATTACGTGCATTTCTGCACACCACTATTTCAACTGCCTCAGTGAGGCTATTGGAAACAGTACGAAAGTGATGTGATGCGTGCAGGTGGTAAGCATGAACTCAAATTGTACTGTCAGATTGAGATTTCAAGCTGGGTTTCAGTATATCTCTTTTGTTTAAACAACTGATGCTATTGTTTAAGAATCTCAGCGTTTGAGATTATACAAGTGTCACGTAAGACCACCAATTTTTCCAGTTTTCTCTAGAAACCTGGGCACAATATAGAGCAAGAACATGTAGAATCAGCATGAACTTACTCAAAATGCCATTGGCATTGGGGTGCTGTAGCATGATCCACTTGCTCATTTAAATCCCATTAATTAAGCCCTGTCTTGAGGACTAATCAAAGAAAGCTGAGTCTTTTAGCTTAAGCAGATTCTATGGAAGCACCAACCAAACAAGTTGGTCCAAAGACACAAACCTTGCTCAAAGACACAAAATTGTCCCTGAAGTCAAATTTCAAAACACTGCATTTGTATTTTAAAACATGCTGAAACCAGTGTTAGCCTGGAGTCCAGCATTAGTTTGCATTTATTTGTCACGTATTTGTTTGTCAGTTCATTTTCTTGCAAATAGCTATGCAGAGACAGATTTTGTGTGTGGGTTTCACCCCTGCCATATAACGATAAATCATAGGTTAGGGGAAAGGAGTGAATGTCAAGAACAGTGATAAATAATAAGTAATAAAAACTGCCTTTTAGAACATACCTTGCTGTTCAGCCTAATCACAAGCCCCAACACTGAACATAAAAATGATTTACCAGATTGCTGAATTGAAGAAAGTATAATACAGTAAATAAAGACTTCCAAATGACTAGTTAAGATGTCGTCTGATGGACTGCTCCCTTTCTAGTCATGGTGGTGGGTTGCACTTTCTTCTCCCAAACTGTTCCGCCAGCACTTGCACTAATTATCGAGAGAGAGGGCTGCACGTAGCTGTACCTCTCTTCCCAAGTCAGTGAACAGCCTGCAAAGCCAAGAATATTAATACTGTGGATTTCTGTCCATAATCAGCAATGCTCCCCACTTCATTGTTTAGATACCCTGTATTAGGGTAAACAGGAGCAATTAAGAACACTAACAAAATATATAAACAGCTCAATATTTAGGTCTGACTCTGCATATTCACAGCAGTAAAACTCTCAATGAAGAGAGGTTAGAGAGGACAACTGAAATAATTCCACCAGCCAGTTTCTCCATGTAGAAAAATCCTTACACTCAGCTAAGTTAGGCTAGTGCACCATTTCCTGAAATTAGGATAAAAGTTGCAGAGACCTCTGTCAAGAATGAATATTTCAGCTAGTTTGTCTGCTTTGGTTTTGTTGAGAAAGATTAAACATTAAGTGTGCTCCATTTGGAAATTCTCTTGCAATACGGTTTGTGTATGAAAGGACCAAACACTCCTGGGGGTAGTCACTGCTTGTGCGACTGCTGTGACCCTATGTCAGGGCACAACCACCCTCTCCCCTCACATTGTCACTGAAGGTTGTTTCTGTACAAGCATTCTGTTACCCAGGAAGCCTGGCGGATAAAGGTCCTTTGAGCTCAATTAATTGCACTACGGAGGTCTTTTGTATTTCTGTACAAGGCCAATCCTGGAGGCAAAAGGACTTTTTTTGCCTTGCCAGTCTATCAGCAATGGCCTAAAAAGCTGCAGAGGTCTCACTGTGCCCAGCAGGATCAGCCTCGCTCTTTTGCTTTGCAAAACTGTCAGTGTTCATGGGGAACTGCCACCTTATTTTTCAAACAAGGTTCCTGTGCTTTGGACCCTCTGTTGTTGTGTTTGGTTGGTTGGTTGGTTTTTTACTAGCAGCAAGAAAACAATCAATGTCTCTCAGTAGTTTTGCAGCTGTTGGGTTACTGAAGGGTTTTTTTTCCCATTTTTAAAAAGGAGTTTGCAACTGGCCACTGCTGGTGGCCAAGAAGAGGCTGTGCCCAGCAGAGCAGCTAGAGAAAGGAGCTCAGAAGGGATCCATCCTTGCTGCTTACAGAACCAAAACCACTTGAGACCCAGCTACCACACTGTTTCACGCACTGCCATTTCTGAATCCCACGTAGACATTGACATACAAAACAGTACCCATTTTGTGATTGGATATCGTGACCAACTACACAGTACACAAAATGCTGTATAAAATGCACTGTGATTGGCAAGGTGATGCCATGCCCTGCTATGTGATGACTACACACACGGTCACGGTGCTTGTGCCGCCTTCCAGCTCACTGTGTTACAGTTCAGGCTGCTCTGACAGTGATTTCAACTCAGTTATCACCTCCCATCCATGAGCACGTGCAAGATGCTTTGATTCCTCCGTTGACTTTGAGTTCTTTCACGAGAGTGTTCCAGAGTGTTTTAAAGGGGTTCTCCAAATTTTTGAAGTAGACTATTTATATATCTTGCCAGATAAAGTAGGTCATGTGGAAATCCATTTGCCTCTGGTTTGCCTGCCAAGCCACCTTGACAAAAAAACCCCAGGAGCTGATAGAACAGATTAAATTCATATGGGTTTGGTTTTAAAAATAAAAATTCTGCTAATTTCCCATTCAAATAGCTCAGAAATCCTGGACTCATGTAATAAGACAGTGCTTGCTACAGTTCCTGACTTTGATAGTATGAAAACCTTTGCATTCCTCTGAGGTTTCACATTGCCTTCAGTCAGCTGTGGCTCCTGATAGCAATCCCAATCTTCTGTGCCTTTTGCTTATGCGTGAAAATAAAATTTGTGCTTCATTATGACACGAGACGTAACACTTTAATACAAAACCTCATAAAAATTATTTTAATGAAAAATGCTGCATGTCAAACTGTATCTCAAAACATCTGTAGGTATTTATGCAACAACGAGTCAGTGCAAAAAGACAGATTCTTTTAAGTTTGGAAATACCTGCATTTAGACATTTGTTTTCATCTCAAATATTTCCCTTCTGATTTCAAAATTATTCCCAGGTAAATTTAATCTACAGAGTTTATTTTGGTCAGTTCATGGATGACATCTACTGCTTCTTTCAGATTGCAGAAATTGAGGAATGTAATACAAACCAGACATAATTAAATGAGATCACTGTATGTCCACACGCTTCAAGGATGTTTACTGGTTGTTAAGATACCTCTTGTCTCTTTTCTATTAATCTTTTTAATTTTGATGTAAGCAGGGGAAGGCAAGTGAATACTGCAGAAATTGTGCAAAAAGGACCAGTCTCCAGTTCTGTGTTGGTGTAATACATTGAGATTACCTCTGTGATTTTTGTGGAAAACTCTCCTTCCCACTTCTGGCATGGAAATTCACTGGTAAATGTTTGTCCTCTGTTTTTTTGCCAGGGGATCAGTTGACTACCTTACTTCGTGGAAGGGAATTTCCCTTTTCTTTCTAAACTAGGCAAGGAAGAAGGGCCAGGCTGGCTGGTTGGCCAGCCATGCAGAAACTTCCTCAGGTCTATGCTGTTCAAAAATTAATCAGCAAAATTTTCCCTGTAAGGACAATACCTTTGCACCTATCCTCATGTACTGCAAATGCGTGGACTTGTATCATAGGAAGCCTTCTACAAGTTCATCACAATGAAATTTAGTAGTTCAGACACATTTGTTTTGGCCTTGTAATAGAAATAAGAATTACTGTAAAAATGACCATGTTTTCAGGAAAAGTAATTAATGGATAATCATATTCATTAACACTTTGTTGCTATGCACAGTCAAAAAAGCATCACACAAGCTCTTTGGCTGAACATTGATTGTCCTCCAAAAACCCCAGGTGGAGGATAGATTGAACACCTCCCAAAAGATAAATTTACTACAAAGTAGCTTACTGGGGAGCAGGAAATATGAGGACATGGTGGGCTGGTGCTTTCTGCTACAGCACAAAAAAAAAGAAAAGCTCTTATCGGGGATTATTTTTGTTAAGAGACCCTTTTCACACAATACAACAATTTTAATAATTCAGCTTACAATGCAAGTATAGTAATAAGTTGTGTCAGCTACATATTCAGCTTTTTCTTACCTTTCTTTGTTTGAATCTCTACACTTGAGCAGCTCCTTGCAACAGGTATTTTGAAAACGAAGTAGAGAATTCAAAAGATTACCTAGAAGTATCTGAAGAAAGAAGGAAAAAAGTCTGAATGCCAGCTGAAGCTCCTGTCTCCCATTAATATGTTAATATAAGAACTATGCATCAGTGCTCCTCAATTTAAATTATTAAAATAATTTAAATCAAAAATTAAAATCAACAAATGTCTTGGAATATTTTTGATACCCAGTGGGAAAATACAGTCAAATGCAGGGAAGTTAGTAAAAAAAAAAAAAAAAGATGTTTTTGAGAAGAGGTCCATCTAATGAATGCACAATTGGCTGTGAACACTGCAAATAAAGGACGTGGCATCACAAGACAGAGATGATGGCAAGAAGGTGCCCTTCTAACATGTTCTCAGACTACAGGGTGACATGTTATGGCCCAAACTTAAGTTGTTTGGCACTTTGCAGAGAAATCAGCACTATTACAAATGATCTTCTCTGCAGACTTTAGGGTGCCTCCATCAGAAGTGCTTAGCCCTCATTCTAAGCAGTTGCTTTTCAGACAGCCACATTTACTTATCTTTTATCTTACGGGAGGAATAAGAAATGCAAGCCTTTCACAACACTAATACTTTCTGCTGGAGTAAGGGCAGTTTCAGGGATAGTCCTGACACTTGCCTGCAGCCTCAGCCAAAGGGGAGTCCTACTACATTAAGCCAACTAGCAGTGCAAGTCATCTGATCTGGGGTTTATCTCACTGTAGTCACCTACCAGTATGGTGGTTTGCATATGTGCTACTCATGTACACCTTCTTTATAGTGAGTGGTGAGATATAGGCAACTAGGACACGTATCATCTCTTCCAAAGGCAGATGTCTAAATTGATTAGGAGAATTGTGTTCCTGAAGCACTTATTTATCTCCATCGACTATAGAAAAGAGTCTAGACAACTAGCTCAGAGGTAGACAACCATGCTTGTGACATGCAAAGTTAGGTAAGATGAAACCTTGGCATGTGAGTGAGAAAAGCAACCACAGTTTCATACACAAGTGCCAGTCCCGAATGGGGATTTTATGTATTTACCTAATTCAGTTGAGTGTCTTTGAGAATTCTGAAAATCCTCAGCCTGTATCAGTAGCAAGCACAGGAGGACTAATGAATTTACAAATTGGATTACCATTATTATTACTATTTTATCAAACGCTACCATAATATCCAAGATCACTCTATCATTTAAAGTCCTCAAAATACAAAACAGAAAGGTGTGTTTCTTTTCTGCCTTTTCAAGCAGAGGAACATTTATTTTTTTTTGCTTTCCAAGATTTTCATTATTTTATTTTGTTTTATTTTAACAGATTTCACACTGGATTCTGGCTCCATCAGAAGAATCTTTGTCAGATCTGAATTCTTTCAGGCTCAATCTGATCTTTTCTGGCAAGAATTATTTTGTCAGGAGCACCATAGTGGAGCAATGCAGACTGTCTCAGCTAAGTCAGTGGAACACACCACATAGCCTGAGCTTCACTTACATATTCCAAACTTTTCTGTATTCCTCAAACCAGAAAGAAAACAATCAAATGGTAGCTGGCAGGTCAGTGAACGTGTGGTGCCACTGCCAGGAGAAGAGAAACACCTGGCCCCAAGGTCACATAGTGTCTGAGACAACATAAACATGTGTAAGAGAAGTGGGATGGCAGAAGGACAGTGGAGTCATAGGTGCTTTTTTGGGATGTCTCAGGCCAAGTCCAGAAAAAAGAGGAGGGACAATTACATGTAATTTTACAAGCAGCATCAGTGATGGTGTTCACAATCTAGGGAGATTGTTCCTTTTCTCTTGCATTATTTTCAGTACTTCCAGAGTACAGTCAGTATTGTTAGCAATACACAATGAGATGAATCTGAGAGAAAAGCCCGAGACGGGTATGGACTTGTCCTTGTCAACACTGCAAAATTCAGATGAAATCTGAAGAGCTCAGTAAAAGTCACTAAGATATAAACTCTTCACTTTTTCTCCTTGCCACAAAATGATGCCTCGCTGGTATTTTTCAGTGGAGCTGGAGTGTTAAGGGGCTTTGTCCCTTCTGCAATTCCTTAGTCTTGTAACAGAAATGTCACAGTCCCCTTACTTCTGCCAGTTACAAACAAATATTTGGATTAAAAATTATAAAGGATGGGAAAAATATTTCAAAATTACAGGTGAATAAACAGAATGTTCTACTTGTGTTCAAAAGCAAAAATTTAAGTTTCCTAAAAATTACCATATATTCTCTCCTGTCTCTATCCTGTCACTGTCTCCCTGAGGGTAACAATATCCCAGTTCACTGATTAGGCCACCACCTAGTCCACAAGGTCATTCAAGGTGGCAAGAAATAAGAAGAAAACTTAGTTACACTTGCTGCTGCTTAGAATTCCTAATGTGTTAATTTCCTAATTTACTTCTTAATATTCATAATGTGTGAATTTTCTATATAGAGACAGCACAAGGCTTTTCAGTAATGTAGGCAAACTCAGGTTTTGCCTTCCCAAAGATAATGACAAAAATGACTTAGACTGTCTTCATTCTCAGGAGCAGCAACCTCCAGTTTAGCAGGAGAGGCAGACCGCGTGACCAGCACAAGGATGTGCAGCTGGGAAGGCTCAATGGGAAGTTTCAGGAGGCTGGGAAACATTGCTGTGGATGGGAAGGGACCTGTGCCTCTCTGCCCTGGCTAAGACCTTTTCCCATCACCTTGGAAGGACTAAAACCCAAGGTAAAGGTCGAGGGAAACAAAATCACAGTTCACTCATCAGGCCATCAGCTTGACCATGAAAGTGAGGTCATCCAGCACAGTAAGAAGTGTTGCTTACTTGATCAGCCACACAATTCCAACATTGAGTGTTGGAAAGGGTGCGTGACAGGGTGTGCATCACCCTGTCAGGAGGATGTGCCTTGCCAGGGGTGTGAAATGAGCACGACACCTTGGCTCACTCCTTTCTGGAGAGGAAGGGAGAGCTTTCATTCTCTTGCTGGGAAGAGAGGGTGTTGTGAACTGTGGGAGGACAGCGGGATGGTGGGGGGGCCAGGCATATATGAGGTCTGGAGCCAAGCATACAAAGATGGAGGATGATAACCCATCTGTTGTCATCCTGTTGTCCCAAGCAGCTGCATGTGCAGTCAGCTCACCTTCTGAAAGCTGTCTTGCCCCTCATGTTTTAACCTGTTGTGAGCCTTTCCATGAGAATAACACGTCTGTTATTACATGTACAGAATACTGCAGTCATCTGGTACATAATACCACAGTCACATAGCAGGAAGATCTGAGTTCACAACACTAAATTCTGTGCTAATCCTTCACCTCCCACAGTCTGCAAATTAGAAATAATCAAGTGTTGTGATCAAAAAGGCAGGAAGTCAGACACTTCTTTCTGCAGACAGTTTGGGTAGAGGGAGAGGACAAGTAACTCAAAAATAACCCCGCAAACTCTCAAACTTTTGGATAGCTACAAACATCAAGAAAATATAAACATAATCCTCTTTTGTGTGTGTGTGTGTGTGTGTCTTTTTTTTTGGCAGTGAGCCAGTGACTTTTGCTCCACAGTACCAAGAGTCTTCCAGGAAATAAGCAGCTCTGGTGTGCCTTTCCCAATAATTGCAGCGTCCCTTCCTGGTGTGCTGTGGAATGAAGGCACCTTGTCACATGCAATGGCACCTTTTCTCTCTTCCTGGTCCAGCTGTTGGTGAGTTTACAGTAGTAAAAAATGAGATGCTTAATCCCATTTGAGCAGTGCTCAAGACGCCTAATCAAGGAAAGCCAGATAGAGTAATAGTGATAATAATCTGAAGTCTGATTTCTTACACGCATGTGTGAGCTTGATAAAGACCTATCTGTGA
Organism: Megaceryle torquata; assembly: GCA_024611175.1. Taxonomy (NCBI): domain Eukaryota; kingdom Metazoa; phylum Chordata; class Aves; order Coraciiformes; family Cerylidae; genus Megaceryle; species Megaceryle torquata. Next base: position 60,867 of record JANIJG010023772.1, read on the forward strand.
CCTCAACAAAGGTTAAAAGTAACTTGAAATTACTTCACATGATAAGGTGAGGAGAAGTATCATAACTTCAGCTATATTTTATGCCCTTGATCCTGTTTATGTCTGCCAGTGATTATACATTATGATCCCTGTTGAGGAATTAGGCACTTTTCTGCAAAACAGCAAAATTTGCACCACCACATTCTATTACGTAAAGGCTTCACCTGCAAGAAGAGGTTGTTCTGTTCCAGGTATACAGCTAATCTCTTACAGAGTAACATGGTATCTTGGTTCAATACAGTATCTTCATCCCTTTGAAAATTAGCTAACTTCTACGGTAAAATCTTCTGGCTGAAAATTGAAAAGCATACGAGGTGTATGTAGTTCACATTTTGTGTTGAATGTTTGATTGGAGGTCCTTAAAACAGGTTTATGAAATGTGAACTCTTCCTGACTAGTAATGTCAAAGTTGTTGCAATAGTTTATTTCCATTAGTTGCAACATCCTATAATGATAATAAGAACACAGTGAGTTAAATACCTAAGAAAAACAGAGCAGGAAAGCATGAAAAAGACTGATTTAAGAGTCTATTGATATTAATGGGCAACAGTGATTTTGCTTTAATTTTATTCTGTAGGAATGTAGATATACTGCTCACAAAAGCACATTGCATGCAAGTAAGGAAGATGCATTTACTGTAGGACAACTGGATGATGTTATTAGTCAAGCAAAGAGAAAGACAAGGTGAAAAACAAAAATGAAAAGTAAGAATTGAGGAAAGTAAATAAAGCTGTAAGCTGAAGGAGAGTGCAGTGCCTGTATTGCCCTGTTGTGTTGGGGGTTTTTTTTTGTCTTAGAATGCACCTTTTTTTTTGAGGCAGGGAGTGTCTTTCTGCCCTGTGTTGAGATTTAACTCCAGGACTTCTCAGGCATTAAAACCATTTTCATTTCCTCCAGGGGGTCAGGATTGGTGTTGGGATAAAGAGCCGTGAGGCAGAGTCTTGGGGACTTGTGTTCATTACACTTCTGGCAGATGCAGGATTGGGGGACCATGTTGATGGCTATTTTGCTTCAGCTCCTTTCTGGCTCACAGACAGAATTTTGTATGACAGCAGTGCTCATTATGGGGTTACGGAGATGTGGTAGAGAGAAAACAAGCTATAAAACCACGTTTGTTTTGCATCCAGATCAGCCTCTTGCCACAAGCAACTGCCAAGTTTTCACATGCCTGCTCTCACACTGCCCATATTTGTCCAGCTCAGTAAAAAGACAGCCCTTGTTGCCACAAGCATGCAAATAATAATCAATAACAATGTGGCCTCTGATTTTGGAAATGCTTAGAATAGCAATGTTTTGGAAAAACCCTCAGCCAATGTGTAAAAATAAGACCTAGTGCTACAGGTCAGCTTTGCTGACTTTGTGTTGTTGAATCTTGCATTTGACCTTTCCAAACCTAATGAAAGATTTACTCTAGCACACAGATACACACTGCTCTGTCACACTTCTCCAGATGGGCAGACTTCAACTGGTGTAAGGTGAGCTATTCTGGGGGAGCACAGTGTGCCTTTCAGGACCAGGGCACTGAGCACGTGCGTAACAAACAGCATGCACACAGGCCCAGCTGTACCAGTGGCAGATGCCGACTTGGGCCAGCTGCATATTTGCCTAAGCGACTGAAAGAGATGTGCTTGCAAATGCACATATTTTTTGTACTTAACACGCTGCGAAAAGCATAAAGTTAAAACACTAAAAAGTTCATGTCCAACTATAAATCTGCTCTTACATGAGCATACATCTGTACTGCTGTTTCCACAAAGCCCCTGCCAAAATCTTAGCGTAAAAAAAAAAAAAACCAACCCAAAAAAACCCACCCTGCAAGTTGCTGAAGCTAGTGGGAATTGAAGTAATTTTGCACTAAACTAAACTGAGGGAGGAAAGTGTGTGACATGTTCTTCAAAGCTGCATAAAAAGAAAGTGTAAATTTAAATAAGTGACTGTATTATGGTGCAAAGTTAGTATTTTGTCTAAACAAGCTGTAACTCAGCATTTAAAAATGCAATTTCCTAAGTTTCTCTGAGGAAAACAGCAAAACAAGAATCATGCTGAGTTTGCTGTTTCCTAGTCAAAGTGCCTGGACAGCACCAGAGATGGGGAAGTGAAATTGCTTGGGGTAGTTGGATCATACCTTAAAAATATAGAACATGGTTGAGATGTCTCAGATCGCAGACCTTCACTTGGACTCTAGTTGCTATGTGGTGTACCTGAGTCTGTTCTGGGGCTTTAGATAGACTCCATGTGGTGGCACAGGCCTCATCCTAGTGCTTTTTATGGGGATGCATTTCATCCCAGTTGCATAACTGTCAACAGCTGCAGTTGATAATAAATGTCATATATGACAGTTGGACTTTTCTCACTTGTTGTGATGTAACGGGCATGGAAAAGGTGGAAGGCACAGTAAATAGGAAGCAGCAAGTAACCACATAATGCTTCAGTCACTGTGTATGTCCTTTCTACGTGAGGAGAAAATGTTTTTCACTTCAAGGCAGCATATGTATGCTGACAGGAATTCACTTTAAATGGGAGATGCCTTTGGTAAGAGGCCACAGACAAAAACATAGGCTCACATCACGCTGTGCTCTAGCTTTATGGAATTTGTGACCTTCAGCTCCAGAAACATGGGCTTGGTAAGATAAGAAGAGCAGCTCTCCTAGCTTACCCATAGATAGGGACCTGATAAACACTAAGTAGTTTGGCATGCCTTTCTGCAGACTGCAGGGCTATGCATACATATGATATAATTACAGCACAACTTCTTATGCTGGGAGTTTTCATAAACCATCATCAACCAAGGCAGACCTCCTGCACCTGGAAAGCCCGTATGTCACAGGAATCAGCAACGTATCTTTCACAAAACAACACAGTTTAGAACATCAGCAGCTTTCAGATCCAGTAAAGTGAATATCACTTTGATTTATGAGTCTTTACAATCGTACGGAACACCACCGAGGTGGGTGTGTGAGTCTATCCATAACTGTATTCCCGTAATCTTCCAGAGCATTACAGCAGGAGCTTTGCCCTGCGTAATCTCCTGGGCTAAACAGCGTTGTCAATATCCACAGACATAATGAGCTTAGAAGACTGGAACAATCAATACTCTTTGTTTGTATTTTTCACATACGCCGAAACAATTAATGAAGGTTTGCAAAGCCTTTGTGGGCATGTTGTTACAGACAGCAAGAGCTGCTGCTGATGCAGCAGGGCAACTTGTGGGAAGCGAGGTCTGTACTCCTGTAATGGTGTTTCCTTGGTGCTGGGGAATATTACCATAACGTAACCAAAATTGCAAGCGTGTGTGATACCAAATGATACTGAGATGATGAAATGCTAGTACTATTGCAGCACATCAGTACTAACAGCACCAGCTTTATGCATTGTTCTGCACTGCTTTTTATCCTTTGGAGAACCTTCTGTACAGAAGTAAGGCAGTGATAACCACAGAAGCTCTCTACTGATGCAGGGGAATAAGGGTCATGCTGCCTTTGCACCCCAATTTCCCTCTGTCCCACTGAATGTCCTGCACCCTGGGGTCTGCTGTAGCATATAGGACCTAGGAGGCAAGCTGATGAAAGAGGAAGCTGGCCTGTGGCACAGACCTGTCTTCTGCAGCGGTTGTGGGGAGCTGGAGGTGCTCCACAGCAGCTTGTGCCACAGCTTCCACCATAAGATGGTTTCCCAGGATGGATCCATCAAACCCATTGAGAAAAGGAAGCAAAGGCAGAGTCTCTCATATGGGTTTTGAATCCCACTGATTCCATTTCATGCTAGTTGTACCACAAGCCTTAACAATACCATAATAGCTTTTGATTTAGTATCATGACAGACTCAGATATCTGTCATCACTAATCTTCCCAATCAGTAAGGCAAGCCTGAAGTGCTGCTCAAGATTATCTCATTAGCTATATAATCTTTCTCCAGAGCTAGCAGTAAGCTGTATCACATGCCATGTAGTAAGTTATTCTACCATGGTATGTTATAGAGTGCTTATGGAATGAGGCTCACACTGACCTGGAGTTGCATCAGCTCTTCTTTTTCTTTCCAAGAAAGAATATCTGCTTTGGATGAATGAATGACGTATCACCAGATATGAAGATAACACACTCTAGCTCTCTCCACATAAAAAATTAACACTGTATCAGACACTGTTTTACCAGCAGAATGCTTAAAAATTAATACCATTATTACCAGTGATGGCACAGTCTTTGGTGTGCAGACTGGCAATACATCTACATACAATGCAAACCTCTATTGGCAGAGGGTTTCTCAAGTGAAGGCTCAGATTTGGGGAAAATGCTAGAGAAGAAACTTCTTTTTTAGGAATCAGACATCTCTAGGAAGCTACGAATCTGTCCTCTGAGCTCTGGACAAAATGTGCCAGCAATGTAGGAATATCCAGGGGCCAAGATTTCCAGAATGAAAGGAGGATTCAGTTGCACATTCCCTTAGCTCTAGCTATTCCCTCCACTTGCAACAGGGAAGGAGCAGGGCTAGAAGAGCCATCTGACCTAGTTTCCGCTAAAGGAGCTGCCTCCAATAGCAGGCAAACTTCTACCTTGTGTTACATTGATGCAGTGGCAGGGAAGTCAGTTTGGACTTGCTATCTAGACCACAGTGGTTCATCATTTGAGCTGCAGCTAACTCAGCAATGTCGTAGTTAGGGATGTGACAAAGCTTTTAGGCAATGTGAACAGCAGTAATACCAGCTGGACCAAAGTAGCATTTTGTTCTTGCTGTGCAAATTGCATATATTTAATCCCTTAGCCCCACTGTGTTTAACAATACACCATATATCAAGATCCAAGCTACTCTGTCCAGAAGACACGTCCATATTTATACCAGTCTTAACACTTGGACCAAAGAGGCCTCAGTAACAAACAGAATAGCAGCAATAAGTAAGACCAATATTATATAATTGTATTTGGCTTTCTAACAACACACAGGCTGCAGTGGTTTCTATTATTCAGCTCCTACTGCACAGCTTGATCGCATCCCAAATCTGTGTGAGGACAAGGCTGTGTTGTGCACTCCGGGCTGCACAGGAGCCACATCATGCTCTGACTGGTGCCCTAGCTGGGAGCTCAGAGCGATGGGATGTGCCAGTTAGAGAGCCTGCCTTGAATGTAGATAGAGCTAGTGCTGTATCCAAAAAATGGATGCATTGCTCTCTGCTAAGATGATGGCTCTTTTTTTTTCCTCATTCAACTCATTGATTCTTTTACATGAAAGAAATCAGGATCGAGCTTTTAAGAATTGACTTAAAATAGCAAAAATTCAACCTAATATGAGTTTTCCAGTGATAATCACTTCAAGTCATTCATGAATAAGCACCTCTATATAATTTTGGAGAACTGCCACCATTAGGAAGTCAGCTTTCTTCAGAAGGAAGACCATTCACTAAGAAAGGAAAGGTCAAAGGCAATGATTTGTCTAAATGATCATGACTATTTCCTTTGACAAGCACTACAACAATTTCTGGCATAGTCCTTGAACTGAATAAAAACCTGGCTTGAACAGGCTTATCGTTGAATGTTTGGAGTGTAATTTTCTATCCTGAGTTTTTATTTTAGACTGGTACTGGAAATGGAAAAAATATAATGCTGTCTTGTTTCTTCCTGAAATGTACTAGCCAGTATCTCAGGGCTTCCCTGTTCCTTTCTTCTCCTATTACCATCTGGAGAAAGCTTTGGAAGAGCTTATTTACTGGGAGGGGGACAGTCTTTTTCAGGCCCTCATAACAAAGAAATTCCTGCTTAGTACAACAACGCGAAGTAATTAGCAAGTGTTTCTGATGGAAGATCATTTGAGACTATCTCAGATCATCTGTACTAGAGACTTTCCTAGCATCAATACATTTAGGAATTTTGTTAATTTATGTATTTAAAACACTCAGTTAAAGAAGTAGCAATCCTTTCTAAAGCCCTACTTGACATTTCTCTGTCTCTTCTCGCTTTAAAAAATACATAGTGATAAGCTTTGTACGAGATTTTAAGGTATATTCTCCCCATGTAAATTTACTGAAATACAATGAACAGCCTCATGATTTTACCTGGGGAACAGGAGCAGATCAGCAAATCTCCTACTCCCAAACTAACAAGGCCTGGCTGCATTTATGCTGAGCAGCTCCAGGCTTGCCCTGCCTATTGCTGCGCTCTTGCACGTCCCAGGGAGCGAGGAAGGGTGTAGGAGATCACAGGGGAACAGACTGTGTTGAGCCCTTGACTCTTCCGTGCATAGCAGCACATGGCAGCAGTACCAAGCAGAACTGTTGCAAAGAAAATCTCAGCAGAAAATACTTTAATAATAATAGATTTTTTACAGTCAAACAACTGTGTCAGCTGCAGTTTTCTTTTCCCAAAGCTTTTCCATTTCTCTCATCAGCTGTTTATACATGAACACTTCGCTTTAAGAAGCCATGGGAGGAAGGTAATGTTCAGTGACTTGTACATTAGACAAAACCCAGAGCAGCAGCTCGCAACACTGTGCTGCGTGTGACATGTCCTTTGGGGCATGATAAACTTTTTGACTCCTATTTCTCGATAAGAGATGGAAAGAGGCAGTACAGATTCTGCTGCATAAAGAATTGCAAAGCAACCAACTACTTGCCCTTTGCTTCCCACCACCCTCCTTCTGTTCAACACCCCTGATCCCTGCAAAGGTGTGCCTAACAACAACAGTAATAGTAACAATGAAAATAAATAGGAACTCCTTCACACACACAACCATGAGAAATCACATAAGGCAAGCTAAAGATTAATGAGACAGAAAAAAAAACAAAGACAGAATAAAAAGCAGATGGGAATGTGGTTGGTAGAGAGGAATATGTTTTTGATATGGGAAGGCAGCCTTGCTAAATTTTTGATCAAATATATCCGTGCTTTGAATAGAAACCAAAGTTAGGGTGTGAACCCTGAGACAATGTGTTCATATGAGAACAGATTTTGCTTAGGTAACTCTAAAAGGTTAAATATGCTGACCGCTGACAATCCCTTGCAGTTGCTTCTGCACCTCTAACGTTACTGCTTCTAAGAAATGTTTGTAATAATGTATTTGGTAATTTTCATTTCCATTAAGGAAACAGTAAATCATGTCATAGGTTTCTGAATTCACACGCATAAGGAAGGAATGACTTTTCTGAGACAGGGCTATTTTCTGTTTCTCTGCACATGAAAGTCTGGCCCGTTCCAGTAATGAGCGTAGAGCTGAAACAGCGTTTGTTGCCTAATCTCATATTTGTGTGTTCTTACACAGCCCGTGCTTCCAGACACACGTCAACATGGGGACATCTGAGAGTCCCAGCTTCCACTCTTCTCTAAAAAGGTTTGAAATTTCCTGGTTGAAAACAAAAGTTTGGAAAGATGAATCCCAAGTCCTGTACAGATCTACAACCTATCATTCAATCAGTCTCATGATTTTGGAATACTTCAAGTTAGCAAAACTATTTTCCCACTCATTTCTTTGCCTCCTTTTTCATAATAGGGAGGAAAGGGATGAAGGTACAGACTGAAATTTTATTTCACTTCTGTGTGAGCCACATGAGGAGAAAGGCTGGCAAGATAAACTCCTTACTCCTCATTGCCCTCACACACATAAGAGCCAAGCTCAATTTGGTTCCTAAGGCAGAACCAATCATGGTAACAATTTACTGAAAAACATGATGAAATAAGATCCTTAAAGTTGACAGTCCCTCGTGTTCGGAATTAAAATATATTTTAGTTCATGCAATAACACGAACTAGACTGCTCTCCCTCCCTCCAAAATACAAAAATAATAGGAGGCAGCTTCCCGTCAGCCAGAGGAAATGATACTTTATGTCTTTGGACCTCAGTTCCAGGCACCAGCACATTCTGGATTCTACTGTTTTTTGGCCCATGTTACGTAGAATCTTTATTGCTTGAGTTAATCTACTGGCTAGATTAAATTCTTGTTTTTAAATCTCAGAGCAAAATGGACAAAGAGAAATCCAAGAAAAAAAAAACATGAGCAAAACACGACACGGAGGTGAAATCTTCTTTTCCACATATAGGGCCAAATGTGAAGTCAGTGGAGTAACTTTGAATGTGGCGTGGTGGAGCCGAAGGCAGGATTTGGCCCTTGAAGCTGTGGATTACTAGGCTTGGAAGAGAACACTGGTCGCTCCATTGCAGCTTGGCTCTGACAAAATATGACTTCTGGACGCAGTGCCAACAAGATGGGGATTATTTCAAACAATAATCATTTTGTTTGCATAGCATAGGATTTCACTCAGTTATAAATATATCTTTTAAATTAAATTTCCCTTGAAAAACAATGATTTAAGGAACAAAGGGGTTAGTTAAACTCAGGGTATTCTCAGTGAAATTGAGAACTTGGGGCGGGGTCTGTTGGGAGCCCAAACCACTGCTTAAGTTTTTGCCGTGACCACAAGAATAGGATGTTCAATCTCAGGCAGAGAGTAAATTGGCCTTGTGGTTTCCTTTGTCTTTCCTCTAACAGGATGAAAAATTCAAAGGCAGCAATGGCACAGGGTATTTTTTCTTTCTCTCTCTCAGCTCAGTGAGGACAGGCAAACCATGGCTTTCAAAACACTTCATCTGTGGACCACACACAGCCTGAGGTTAACACTATTATTCCTCCTTTGTCAGGCCTTTTTTGTCTGCTCTGCCAAATGGATTGCTTGTTTCTTTATTAAATAGGATTCTTTTCCAGTAGCTGTCTCCCTTAACCTCAAAATAAATCCCTTCCCTAGAAGAGAAAGATCAGCTGTGCACTCTTGTCCCCTTGGTGAAATGGCCAAAACAGCAATTCATCAAGGGAAGTTATGGGCTGTTCCCTGAACCTCTTACAGAAAAGGCAAAGCAAACAAAACCTAAACATATTTTTCCTTTCACTTTGGGGCTGAAGCGTAAGTGTATGGTACTTAGGGTGAACTTCGCTTACTCCAGCTTCTTTAACTCATTTCAAAGATAAGTGACCCATCAGAAAGTAAAACTCAAAATTACTTTTTTACAAAATCTTAAATTCCTCTTAAATTAATACCTAGCTATGAGACATAAACTCTATGCAGAAAGCCTTTCTGCTTTCTGACATCTTTCAAGGAATGAACGGGATTCTGCCAGATTTCTGCCTATGTGTTCAGAGTACGCAAATCATTTCTGTTCAGCGGAGCAAACTGCACCCAGGATATAGTGAAGGCAGCAACAGCACCCAAACTATCATCCTTAGGTAGGATCGAGTGCCTGCTATGAAATCACAAATGCATTGATGAAAAGGGCAGGGAGTACTTTTAAGGGGAAATGTCCCTAGCAGGTCTGAAGTAAGCTGTGGTCGATACTGGAAACAGTGGCTGGCACAATCCCCAAGTGTCATGCTGAGCTCATCACAAGCCTCCACTATCAGCAGCTGAGAAAGGGGCAAGTTAGGAAATAAAAATGACATGGTTTTGTTTTTTTCAGTCACTGGCACAATGCAGCAAATACTCGAGTCAATAAAATCAGATAGCAAAGATCCATCACCAAATGCAATAAAAAACAAAATTCATATGAATTATTCTAAATAATGGAAAAGGCAAGCAAAAAGTCACTCTGAATAGCAGATTCAGCGACCTTGGAATCACATATGGCCAGCCAAGGAGGATGTTCCAAAGAAAGTGGAAAAAACTGGGATCAGTGTATTCAGGTAGTTTCCTTTATAAAACCTAGAGTTAAAATAAAACCATGACAACTTAAAGCGTCTGACCAGAGTTAGTATTGTTGAAAGGAAGAAAACTGGATAACCTGAAATGCGCTGGCAAGTATCTCTGTGTGACGTGATTAGAAAAGGAGAAGAGCGCTAACGCTCGCAACACTGCTAGGAAAAGGTTTCCAGACCTGAGCAGCCATGGATATAGACTTCAATTGTATCAGAAATACCAATGCAAAGAACTATAAAAAGCTTATCATAGCAAGGTGGGAGGGACAACCAGTAAAGAAGTGAAAGCAAGTCATTTGATAAATGTTATTATCAGAAATCTTTGTGCACCTCATACAGCAAAGGTCTACAGAAAGAGCAAAAAGTTTGAGAGATACAAAAGGAAAAACAATCCCTTATGAAAAATATATTTGAACAGGAACACAGAGAATACAATGAATTCCCCATTATTAGAAAGGAATGTATTATATCATCACAATATTTTATCACCAGTCTCATCTCAGGTTGATGTATAAGGGTCATGCCCTAAAGAGAAGTACACCAGAGTAAGGGCTGTTAAATTTATTTTTATACTCTTTGAATTATTTTAAAATATTTTTCCCCTTCTGTAGCCAGTTAATCTAAGAAAGTTTGCTTAACTGTATGTTCTATTTATATGGATGATCTGAAGGATGAGCTTAGTAATATTGTACGTAAGTCATTTTGCAATCTCAAAACATACAGAACTGTGTAAGTGAATTGAATATATGTAATTATATACATTCTTAGTGGATAAAAATTCTTGGCAACCATCAAGCAAAGGGAAACATACTGGCTCTTAAAATTCATGAGGTTAGCACTTTGTAGTTTCTCACTTCTTAAAGATCTTTTCCCAAGGACTAAGTGCATCTTTTCTAAGCTTTGGAATGCAGCTTAAAATGCAGTGTTGCAATAAGTGTCTACCTAGTCCAGGAAAACAGGCTATGTTTTTACATATACTAGCAAAAACCGTAATAATTAACAAATTTTTAAATATCACTTAGCCTCCTACATGAATAATGAGAGGAACAGATTTAAAATATTAGGCCTATTACTAGCTAACACATTTTCTAAAGCTCTGACTGTAAGGGGAGCTGACTTTTACCTTAGAACATATTAAAGTGGGTATTGATGCATCAAAAATATTTATTTTTTCTGTCTCCAGATAAATTTGTCATAGCAGACAGTTTCATCAGTGCTGGACTATAATTCTTGTGACAATACCCTGACACAAACCCCCAAATGTAGATATTTTTATATCCCATGGAGTTTTTAATCCAAAGGCCAAAACAGATAAGACAGGATACAATGAAGGATTAACTTGAAAAATTCCAAGTTTGTTTGTGCTCCTCCCTCCTCCCTTTCTTTGGCTTGATAATTCGGTCATGATTGACTCCTCCTGTACTGGCAGGAAATCAGCCTCAAAGGGTTTCGAGTTTGCACCTTGTAGAACTGGCTTTGTCACTATGAAAAGAGAAGTTTACTGGAAGGCAAAAATCCTATCTGAAATAAAAAAAATAATGCTTGTAAGAAATCTTTATAAAAATTTGTGCGGTGCAGAGTATAGCCAGTATCAAGCACATCTGGTAGGTGGCTTGGTTTATTCAGGAGGAGACACTGGAATGGGAATGTGGGCTAGGTTGGGCCATTATAAATTCGAAGAATGTAGATCAGACACACCGCAAATCTGTTATCACATCTTTTTTTTCCAGAAACAAGATGAGAACATTCGAAAAATAAACGCCAAACAAATCCTTAGGGTCAATTATTGATGTTACACTGTGGTTGAATTTGACTCAAAGATCAAAGTCCATCATTTACAGTAAATGATCTTGTATTTATGTAGTTAGGTGGTGATCAGTATTTCACTGCTGATATCTTTATAAGCAGTTTCTTATTTTCTTTAATCTTCCCCCTTCTGCGCTGCATATCACTAGAAGTAACTATCTAAAAAAAAATCCTGTGTTTTCTCTGAATAAGGGTTGAAAGTATAAAAATGGTGGACAACCCTGATTGCTGACACTGTGACAGGCTCAAGAAATGAAGGTTTTTAGGTAGAAATTTGTAATGGTATTTCCATAGATAGATGTTATTTTTCATGAGTTTGTCTCAGTGATTCCTCGAGCAGGACCCTTCTCTCTGGCCCTTCCTGCACTCAGGTACATTTTCAGCAGAAGTAAGAGTCCTTGCTTTCCCAGAGAAAGATGGTAAGTTTTAACCCAGACTGTGTCTTGGAAGTTGGGAATGGACCATTTAGATATTTTTTGATAATTATATCATTCTAGCCTGTTTTGTGCTCTCAGTGGATATGCTAAGGAGTTGGGAAGCTAAAGTCCCCTACAGACTTGTGACACAGAGAAATAGCTCACTGATCTTTCCATTCACAACTCACGGTGCTGCTTCTCACATCTCTCATCCCAACCTCATCAAGCTTGGATGCTCCCTTGAGTACTACCTCTCAAGTCCTCAGAATTACAGGACTGGTTTTTGTCCAGCATTTAAGAGTGGTGTGAGTGACCACAGCCACTGAGATAGATTTCAATCCTCCAGAACATTTGTTTGCAGATTTGGGAGGCCCAAATCACCAGGGTGTTGTGCAGATTCAAGGAACCAGTTTCTCCTAAAGCACCGACCACTAACACCAGGTCTTCTGAACCGAGAGATTATGTGCCCCCGGATTTCTGCAGACCCCAGAATCATATGAATTATGGGTGTGCAAGCTTCCTATCAAATTCTTGTTTTTCTTGTTGTGCAGAAATAGAGTTATAATTTTAGTTTAGTGAAAGTTGTGTGTGCTGATAGCTTTTGTCCTGTATTTTTCCTTTTCCCCAGATGGTAAACGTTGCAGTAGCAATTATAGGAGTAGATGGATATTACTCTTGTCTGCAAAGTGTTTAAGTACCAAAACAAATATACCTGAGACATTAGGAAGTAAAAAAGGGTGTAGTCTATTTTAAAAGGCAGTTATCCAGTCCCAGGTGGTTGAAAGGCAAGATCAGAGCATTCATTCATGATGTGGGTGGTCTGGACTGAGAGATGAACTCTGTGCAAGGGAGTGGACTGCACAGTGGGAAAAGGAAAGGTTGAACATATTACTTTGTTACTTTATTCTGTTAAGTAGATGTTATTAACGGAATATCTGTAAAGGCAAAGTTGTTGGTAGAGCTGGCAATACTTAGTTCTAATTTACTGAAGATATTTAAGACGACCTTGATATAGAGAAAAAAGAAAGAAGAAATTAAGTTTCAACTTAAAAGCAGCAGTGGGGTAAGTGCTAAGCTCTAAAACAATACTGAATTTTGGAAAAGCTGGACCCAAATCTCTTGGGCCACAGCAAGCTCTATTTCTTTAAGCCTTTATTTTATATTGCCAGGGTCTCTTAAAATGCTTGTACTTCTGCACTCCATGGCACATTTACGTTTGAGTCTGTGATACACTGAAGATGGGAGCAGGTGCATGACTTCTGCAACACTGCTGGGAAACATTGGATCAAAGCCTCTGTCAAGATCACTGAAAACAGACCTATTATTAATGGCACCAATTCCATGTATGACAGCACAGAGTTTGGCCCATTACACTTTTTAAGGTCACTAAAGACAGCAAACAGAGAAAAAAATTATTCTAGAGCAGTTCTATTGGAGCAAGTGAATAAGGAAGCAACTTGACTATCCATTTTGCATGTAATATAACCTTTAAAAGCCAGCTATAATTGGTCTAAAAGGTTTAGCCTATTTGAGGCAAGTTTAAGTTTGGAACTTTGTTTAGAAAAAATAGAAATTGTTTCCTAAATTCCTGGAAAGACAGTATGTTTGAGTGTCTTCTATTTAGCTCTTGTTACAAGCTATTTCCAAACGCAATTGTAGAGGGACCAGGGAGGATGTGGAGTCTCCATCCTTGGAGATGGCAAAACGCATGGGAATGGACCTGCCAACCTTCTCTGCTTCTCCCTGCTTTCAGCAAGGGCTTGGAGAAGATCACCTCCAGAGGTCACTGCCAAACTCAGCAGTTCTGTGATCCTGGGACTGTCTCCTACCCAGTTTTAAATGCTATCTGGAGAACATTGCTTCCTGGGACTCTTGAGTGGTTTAGAACTGCACCCAGCCAGGAGTTTAATTCTGTTATCCTTTTGTTGTGAGTTAATGCCAGTAGGCAGCTGAGACCCACACAGCCCCTTGCTCAACCCTCCCCAAGAAGAACAAGAGAAGAATGGGAAGGGTGAAAGTAAGAAAGCTCCTGAGTTAAAGACAGTTTCATAGGTAAAGCAAAAGCTAGATGTGCAAATAAAGCAAAGCAAGGAATTCATTCACCACTTCGCACCGGCAGGCAGGGATCCAGCTATCCCCAGGAACACAGGGCTCCAGCATATGTAACAGTTGCTTGGGAAGACAAAAACTCCTTATCCCCAAAGGCCCCACTTCCTCCTCCTATCCCCCAGGTTTTATTGCTGAGCACAATGTCATGTGTCCCAGCTGTGCCCCCTGCCAGGTCCCACTGCCCGCCCAACCCACTGGCTGGTGGGGCAGCAGGAGGGGCAGAAAGCCTCAACTCTGTGCAAGCACTACTCAGCAATAGCAAATACATGGGCATATTATCAGCACTGGTTTAGTCACAAATCCAAAACACAGCACTATGCTACCACAAAGAAAATTAACTCTTACCCCAGCCAAAACCAGTGTAGCAGTTCTTTTTATTACCATAGTGCTTATTTTCCTCAACTATCTCCTATGGTCACTTTGCATGCAGTCAGCAAAAATAGTATTTTACAGTTATTCCAGCATTTTTACTTAGTTTAAACAGCAATTCCAACAAGCTAGTTCAGTAATTTGTTTAAAAAAAGAATTCTTTCAGTGCATCGGATGTATCCAGCAACTCTGAAATTGTAAAAGTCTTTGCCAAAAGAAACCCCGTAGCCAACTGGCGTCACAGATAACAGCTCCAGCAAGAGGAGATCTTACCCACTGTCTCATTTCCATTCTCCTTTGAATCCCTATAAATCAGGAGTAAATTATTTCAGATTCAAAGGGTGTAAGTGGAAGCTGAAACTGGGTTTAGGCTTCCCTACGTTGCACTGGTATCAGAGTTGTGCTCTCAGCAGCCACAAGCTACCAGATGTCCCAAAGCCACATCGCCTGCAGCTGTCTGAAGCTTACAAACTCACAACAGTCACCTGGAGGGAAGAGATCTGCATAACAAACATGTTTTGCTCATTATGCTAACTATAAGTAGTATTGATTAAAAAAAAAATTAGAAGGCCCTCAATGGAGAAGAATGAAAAAAACAGCGACTGGGGCAGGCTGGGCAAACATTAATGTGAGAAACTATCAGATATTGGATGTAGCAGTGGAAGGCTGTTGAATGGCTGAATGCAACTGGAACACACCAGAGAAATCTACTGATTACCAGCCTCTTCCTGTGGTTTGTTGCCTGGTGTAAAATATCCTGAATGCATTAGATACTACAGGCTCATTCATCACAAATACAGTTTAATGGAAACAAAGGTCAGAGGCAAACTTAAAGCTGCAGAGAAGGAATGGACTAAGTGTGTGTGAAAGGGGGGAGATGGTTATTTCCATTTTAGCTTAAGTTAAAAGACTGCTGTGTATTTGTGCATGCAAAGTTTTTCACTAATAGCTACTGAAAGGCCACAAAAGCAAGCAAAGAGTACAGCATTACAGAATCGCTAGGGTTGGAAAAGACCTTTAAGATCAAGTCCAACCATTATCTACTCTGACAGGGCTACTACTACACTATATCCTTGAGCACCATATCTAGTCAGCTTTTAAATACATCCAGGGATGTCAATTCAACCACTTCCCTGGGCAGCATGTTCTGGTCTTGGATAACCCTTTTAGTATAGAAGTTTTTCCTAATGTCCAACCTAAACCTCCCCTGACTCAACTTGATGTCATAAACTCGGTCAACATGCCTGTGACATCAATGTATGACATCACTTCAGGAAGCACTGTCTTCTGAAATACGAAGTTGCAGCTCATACTTTGGGGGAAATTTCTACATCCCCAAATCTGAATGTGAAAAGGATGAAAGAGTCTTTCATTTCTATCACTTACGTGCCTAAACATCCAGTCTCTGATGGATATCTCACAATTAGCTGAAGGCCTGGGGTAAAGCTGCGTTAGGTTCCATTTTGGCTGTCCCCGCATGGGCAATGGAAGGCAAATTATTTCACCTCCCTTTGCCTCACGTGCCTGCCTGCTTCAGAAAGTGGTGTTGCAAAGAGCTGCTCTTTCCTATCTGTGATGGGAGTTCATATTTCTATATAGTCTTTGGATTTCCGGCAAAGACTTGTGTGAGACATGATATTATCTCATCTCTGGTGTCACATAAACGCGTATTTATAGGGATTCATTTCTTGGCCATCTCAGAAGGAAGTGATCTAATTACAGACTAATATAGTAAGATCATTATTATGTTAGCTGCCCAAGCCTCCTCAGTATAAGACCTCTTTTTACATTGTCTGTAATTTTGCAGTTTTAACTCTTTGACCTGCTTTCTTTTATCCCATGAGGCTTCTTGTCTTTTTTTTTTTTTTAATAAAATTTTCTGCCAAAACCCGAACAAATTTCTGAGAATGCAGCTGAAAAGAGAGATGCTGTTTTCCTGATGCTAAATCTTCCATATGAACACTCTGGCCTACACATATCTTTGAGTAGGGACTAGAAATTTGGGCTGCAGAAGGAGTTATGGGATTGTCCTTTGAAAATCAAATGAAATTTGAATTTTGTTGTAGCAAATGTCTGGAGACTCTGCAGTTTGCACATGTTCAGTAGAGAGTTGCCCCAGCTCTGTAATGTGCCTCTACAGAGATGTCTGCAACTAGCACACTAGACTTCATAAGACTCTTCCACATCAGGAAGGAATATAACCTAATATCATTAATAATTGCTCCTTTGGATCAACGTGCAGGTCTGTCCAGCAGATTTAAAGTTACTAGCCTGCTGATAAATCCTGTTACAGTCAGTACAATCACACAGTTGAATTGGCCTTGTTTGCATCTTTCATAAGCTTAAAAACTCTCCTTGAAAAAGAAATACACTATAAACCCTGTGCAAAGTGAGTATTATTATCCCCATTATACAGATTTGCATCTGAGATAGGTTAAAGCCAAACGTAGCCACTGCTTCTTGGGTATCCATCCAAGAAGTAAAATTTGGTGGGTTTTAGTTATTTTTCTGAGCACATAGCTTGACAGAGCTGTAGCTAGATGTTCTCGGATCCCTGCAAATCTGTTCCAGGTCTCAGAGTCAGGCACTTAAAGAACAGGGAATGAACAAGATAAAGACTACCTCCAAAAAACATGGGGAGAAAAAGCGATCTCACGCAGCCCATACCTGAACTTGCATTACAGGGGGGAGTACAGCCAAGATGGGAAAGGGGCTTCCTGACCAAGGATCAACTTAACAGCAACATCCTTTTAACACACTATTTCTATAGTTACCCACCAAGACTAAACTTTATATGATGTAGACAGGCATATTCACTTCCCAGAAGTATTTGGTCAGACCTATTTTAATATCACCTTAGACTTTGTGGGTTTTCTCTCTTGTTTGTTTATGTGAACAAAAATAGCATGAAATTACTAGTATATTTTATCTTGAAAAAGCATAATGACCGCACAATAATTATGGTAAATGTTTGTATAGCAAAGGTGTTACATAGATATGAAGATAAGGATTTCACTATAAGATGAACTCTTTCCCTGGCACGTATTATTCAACAATTAATACTTTTTATTTCAGGAAAACTGAAGTCTGGCTACAGTAAACACTATCAGACTGGGAACTTGGGTCCTGGAAAATACTGATAATAACTAGGTGTAATGTTAATCACGCAGTATTAAAAAATAAGAGGAGGAAGTAAAATACATAATATTTTCTTTAAAACTGTTGAACCATTGTAATAAACAACCAGAACCACTTGCAGTAAAGATAAACACAACATCCTCTTAGCACTGCTGTGCCTACAGCTCTTTCAAATAGCACATATGGCTTGTACTTCTATCAAGTGTGCTTAGACCCTTTTCTCTTAACGAACAACTGTATGTGTTTTACTTGGGAAGCAAAACAAGACTAAGTTAAATACACTCTGTCTGCCTTAACTCAGAATTTCCTTGTATTTATGGTTTTATATTAAATCCCTAAGGTTATTTTAAAATTGTTTTCTGTGTTATTGTATCATTAATCTTATTATCTTCCAAAAAAACTGACTGCAAATGATTGCTTTGAGGATTGGCAAACACATTTGTACAGCTTGAAACAATTTCTTGAAAACACGTTGCTTACATTTGTGAACATGCTGCCTTTAAGTGCTGTTGGTAAGAAATGTTCATTTCTTGAATTTCCATTCTATTTATGAACTCTGAAGACAAAATAAATACAAACTAAAGTGCACCTCTAGGGTGAGTACCTTTTTACGATCACCTTGTTTCAACCTCAAGCGAAGGGATCTTCAGTGCCAACCCGTGGCTCCGCGAGGGGCTCCTGGGCGGTGGCGTACAGCAGCACACAAGCCAAGGTGCAAGGGATCTGATCTTTTCTCCAAAGGAGAAACCTGTAACCAGTCATGTTGTGGACTAGTGAACATTGATTTAATAACAAGGAGGATTTTAGTTTCAGGTCAACAGAACAATCATTTTGAGCGTAATGTATTTCTCTGGGCATAATAGGTACAATAAATACAGATTTAGAGTAATGCATTTCCTTATTTTTTTCTCCATGTATTTGCTATCTCTATAATACTTGAGTAGTTTGTACATTTACATAACTTGCTAAAGTGAAATATAAATTATCATTGCTAGTTAAAAATAAGGTATAGCCAGAGTTATGCAGAGCATACCTAAAGAAGCAAAAGTATGAACCTCCCCAAACAGTGAGTCCTGGTTCAGATAAGAGGAAATCTCCCCTTTCATGTGTGATTTAAGCTCCAGGGGATAGAGCTAGTCCCTGACAATTACTACCACGTGAGACCCACACTTCCCACCGCCAGCGCGCTGGGCGTCCATCTCCTTTTTTTGAGGCACATGGGGGGTTGGACCTGTACTAGGGGGACAGTCGAGGAGTTTCCCTGATCACCAACTAAGCCAGCAAAACAAACCCCCCCGACTGTTCAAGAATTTTACAAAATAAATCTTCACTTTTCAGGAAACAGCTGATTTCAGATGCCATTTTTGACTGCTACCTGATTCTTAGTAATTGATGTTGCCCTTTATGAAGGTTTTGAGACAACTGTATGATCATCTTCTGCAGTTGTAAATCCTGTTACTTCTGCTGTCTGTATAAGCAGCAACTACAGAGGGTTTTCCCCTCTTTCTGCTTTCCTGGTGATCAGGTAGCTTGTCATCTGCTTTTCCCCAGAACACAGAAGCCCAGAGATTTTCATCATGAATATTTTCCTATGCTTTCATTAACTTGGGAAGAGGAAGAAAGAAATAAATGGAAACTCTGGGGTTTTCAATGTACTTTGCAAGTACAAAGCTTTTGACAAAAGTTCAGCCTCAGAGCAACTTGCAGAGGGTCAAAAGAAAACTATTCACTTTCAATGGCAAAATTTTGCTACAACACCTTTAAGTCAGGATTTTATAAAATGTAATCTCAATTTCTGTAAATCCGTCTACCCGGTTAGATACAAAGTTCTGCCTGGGTACCTGTCTGCACTTACATTTCATACGGGAAGAGATGTAAATTCTTTCTCTAAGCTGAAGAGAAGAAGGATCTGGCTTGCTCAGAAACTCAGCTAGAAACCCACATTTCTAGTTTGCTTCCCCATATGGTCATTTATGTTCACAAAGGCAGGACCAAAAAGCCCAACAGTCCAACTTGATTCTATCACAGTATCACAGGGTGTCAGGGGTTGGAAGGGACCTTGGAGATCTTAAGAGTCCACACCCCCTGCCAGAGCAGGATCATATAATCTAGCACAATTTTCCTACATTAATTTTTAATATCTAATTCTGAATCAGAAGAGTGACATATGTGCTTAGGCATTCAGAATAGCTTCCTTTTAAAATTAAATATAGCTGTCTTTGAAAAAATTGAACTTTGGAAACATGCTAGATAGGAAGAGTCCCCCGACCACAAGTATGCATAACTTATAATCACAGTCAGACTTCAAAGATCCTGCCTTTACACCCACAGCAGGATCTTTTTTATTGCAATTCTTTTCTAAATAACTGATTGCCTGCTAAGTGTTAAATAAGCAATTTACATTTTCTCCTTTATTCTTCATGAGGCAGTTGACATAATGCTGAGTGACAGTTACCAGCTTAACTGACAGCAATGCAATTTTGGTCAGTTCACTCCCTTCCAGCTTCCCAGGGATATGAGGCATGTACAATGACTTCTCCCCTGTTCATTGTGCTGTTAAAGTTAGTTGAAGACATTTTACCACGTTCTGCATAAGGTCTAACAGTATCTCCTGCCACGGAGTTAGTTCTGGGGGCCCCAGCATAAGGAAGACATGGACCTGCTTGAGTGGGTCCAGACAAGAGCCACAAAGATGATGGGGGGGCTGAAGCACCTCTCCTATGAGGACAGGCTGAGAGAGGTGGGATTGTTCAGCCTGAAGAGAAAGGTGGCTCTGGGGAGCTTTTATTGCAGCCTTTTGATACTTAAAGGACTATAAGATAGGACAGTCTTTTCATCAGGTCTGTTGTGACAGGACAAAGGATAATGGTTTTAAACTAAAAAGACAGATTTAGACTAGATATAAGGAAGAAATTTTTTACAATGAGGGTGGTGAAACCCTGGAACAGGTTGTGCAGAGAGGTGGTACAAGCCCTATCTCTGGAAACATTCCAGGTCAGGTTGCTCTGAGCAACCTGCTCCAGTTGCAGATGTCCCTGCTCTCTACAGCGGGCTAGACTAGATGATCTTAAAAGGTTGCCTCTGACCTAAAACATGAAGTAGCTATTCCTTGCTCAGATTGATCCCAGAGAGTTCAGCAATGATTGACAGATCTCCGCCTCCAGAAAGTTGGAATTTTGTACAGAAACTGCCCAACCATTTGCTAAGTTCTGCAGTTCAGCTTGCACACTGGCTTAGATGTTACTTCGGGTTCCCCGGTAAGACAGAAGTGCCTGTATGTTTGTTTGCCTGAATGCCCTGAAACAAAAGTCAGCTTCTTGGAGTTGTACATGTACTCTGCTGGAATGTCCTTTCTTCCTGTCCTGAGCAGCACGGCTCTTTCCTGCTGCCAAGGGAGGGGGTCATGCAGTCCCAGCCACCTCCTGTCACCACACTCTGAAATGATGCCGAATTAAATGCTATAGGTCCCACAGCTTCACATATGGATTGATCCAGACAAATAAGAGACTTCTGAAAGACAACACCAGGTTTGTATTTCTGGAACTTACCCCCTACCCTAGTCTCTTCTGATGATATTCTCACTAAAAAAGAATCCAGAAAACTATTATGGAAACCTAAGAAAACCTGAAGCCATTTGTTATTAAGTTACTCATCTAAATAGAGATTACAAAAAAAAGATCATCAAAAAGTGAATGTTTACTGTCACTCTCAGTAGATGATCCTTAACTCGAGATAATCCAAGAACATCATCTTATATGTGGAGTAACTTTTAGCAATCTGTGGTCACATTTTCACAAACTACACGATGTTTCAGTGGCATCAATTAGACAAAACTCACTTGGCAGCAAATTTTTGTTTGGCAATACATAAACTAGTCACAACAAACCATCTGATCCCTATGACAACCAGGTAAGTAGAGAGTTTACTTTCTAATCACCTCATGAGGTCAGCACTAATCACTGATATACAATTACATTGATACAGGCACTAAAAATAGTTCACCTAGATTCTTCTTTGAGGTCAAGCCTGGAAACTTGTGGTAGCTGTTTCAGTTTCTGAGCTTGCGATCTTCCTGGAAAGCCATCAGCCCATTCCTCCTTCCACTGGCTGTGGAGGGAGCCTGGGTAATCTGACCTCTGTCAGTGGTATAAATTAGGCAATGTACTTTAATTCACATTCCCAATTTTTGTTTCATGGTTACAGTAACTTATCTGTTGGTATAAATGCTCAAAATAGAGAGAAATGGAGCCAATTATGGTCTGTTGACTGAAAGTTATTTTAATCCGCAACAAGCACTGCCCCAGGTTATTTCATAAAGTGTCTTAAAATAGGCATATTTTGTAATTAGCTTATTTTCTTTAGACATTTTTTGTTTATTTGTTTTGTTTATTTTTAATTCTTCCTGACATCCATATGTATATCCAGGGGTGTACAATTATCATGGGCAGCTTTCCGGAAGTGTTATGCAAGGTGATTTGGAATTCTGCTCCAGGAGCTTCATCCATCTATCTTCCTTTTCAACAGTCAATTCCTTCCTTCCCCTATCTGATCCACACTAAGTCCTCTCTCTCCATTCCCAGGGAGACTGTGTTAACTCAGTCCCCACACCAAGACTGCAATATGGGGATCCTCTCACAGGTACAGCTGTCTTGGTTAGATTTTATAGTTCGTATGCATTTTGTACACATGCATTGGTTTGCATCATACTGAGATGCTTATTCTCACCTTCTCCTAGAATAGTCCAACAAAAGTAAATAACAAGTCTAGAAAAGTATCACACTCAGCACACAGTTTCTAAAAATGCTGTTAGAAGCTCAGATGGAGGCAATGGTGCCTATATAGAATAAAGCCTATTGTGCTGAAGGGCATACTGGTCCTTCCAGTAGATCCCAGGAAAGGACTAAGCACCAAAACAAAATGGCTAGGCTTTTCTGGGCTGGATGAAGTAAAGCATTCCAATCCAGTCACAAACAAGCAATCCAAACATTTCTACTACCTAGATAGCTGACAGGCAGGAAGACTGAAGTGTCCAAGGAAACAAAACACCTTAAATAGACTGAAATGCTCAAGTAGTTTTGCTTAATATCAAGTACTGCCTAGAGGACACTGTCCTTACTAGCAGCTCTGGCTTGTTTTGGTTACCATATAAAGAATCCCCCAGGGCTCAGTATGGTTTCAGGAACTCACATGCTATATAAATGTGCAGCCTCTTTCCCTGAAGCCACGTCACCAAGCACTAGAGATGAGTAGCCCAAAAATAATATTTTAGAAAGAACACTGCCAATCTATCCTTCATGTGAGCAGTTTTCTCACTGGCTTGCCTTAAGGTATTAAAACTTACAATATGAAAACCCTCCAAGCAATCCTTCCCTGATGGTACTGTTAGCTTGTATTTTTACTAATTTTAGTCTGCTGTGATTGGCCTCTATCACTTACCAGGTAGAGTTTTGGTTTTGATTAGTGCATTTAGCCATCTTATTCCCATCTTACTATATTTTGTTCTGCATCTGCAGTTTTCCTCTCACACTCATTCACAATGGGCTATTCTATTTCTTCTACTTGCTTGTCTCCCTGCAAAAATGTAAAAAAAAGGTTTTATTACAAAAAAAAATTGTTTGGCAAAACCCATTTGTCTTCTCTGTGTCAACTGTGTCTAACTGGGTGCTTCCTCTTTTGTTTGTTGTTGCCATAAGACATGGTCCAGAGAAAAAATGCTGCTTCCTGTTGTTAGAAAATATCCCCA
Organism: Megaceryle torquata; assembly: GCA_024611175.1. Taxonomy (NCBI): domain Eukaryota; kingdom Metazoa; phylum Chordata; class Aves; order Coraciiformes; family Cerylidae; genus Megaceryle; species Megaceryle torquata. The sequence continues at coordinate 84,150 of JANIJG010023772.1, forward strand.
ACAAGACAAAATTCAAAACCACCATTTGTCCTCCCTGTCCTCATGCCCTGCTGGCCACAGGCCATGAGGCCATTTTCCATTTGTCTGTTGAAAAATATGAAAAATGCCTCCTTTTGTGTCTGGCAGCAGGCAGCATGCACCCTCAAACTCCAGAGACAAATCCTGCAGTAGGTGTGGGGATCCTCCTGTAGCAGCTACTGCACATTCATGGAGGAAAGCTGGGAGGCTGAGGGCACTAGATGGGCCATATAGTACTTCTTGCAAAGGAGGAGTAAAGCCATCATCATCTCTATGCTTTTAACAGAGCATGCCCTGAGAAATACATTAAGGGTTAGATCTGGTTGGGTAGGTGAAAGTACCTCAGATCAAAGCTGCAGCTTCAGGCAGCTGTACTGGAACCGGTTATGTGGAAGAAGGAGTGTTACCCACAAGTGGGTAAACTAAAATAATCCTCAGCTCCAATGGTGGTGAGTGGGAAGGACTGCTGAATTCACAGCTCTGGGAACATCAGCTAGTAACTGCTGGGACACCAAGCACAAAGCAAGACAATACATTAGATGGACAAGCGTTGAGCTTTAAACCGCAGAATCCCCTTACTCTGAAAGCATCCACCACCATCTATAGGATCCAAGCAACCCAGGATGCCAAGCTTTCCCAGAGCACCTCGGACTACCTGCATGCAGCCTTTAAATGCTATAGGAGCACCACAAACTCATATCCTTTCAAGCCAATACGACTGGCAGTACAAATCTAGTATATCTTTACGCTTAAAAAAACCCCAAAAGCCAAAATACAGTAAGAGGAAGAGGGAGAACGAGCTTTATTACGTGAACACAGATCAAAACAACTTTCTATGCCTATAGGGGCTTGAGAAAAAAATACAACAAAACCTAACTTTCAATAAGATGTAACTGATGAATGATTTGTAGGCTATTTGTGAAGTACTAGGCATGATAAATCTCATCTTAATAAATCAGCTCAAATTCCACTAGAGCCATTAATAAATCAAGAACAGGTCAGCTCCATTCTTAATGTTATTATGGTGCCTTCTGTCTGCTAATGCGAGTTTTAACATCTTTACACATTAGTATGAGACAAAGATAGATGTATCACCTCAGTGAATTAATGAGATAGCGGGATTTTGCATCCTTCATTTAACAGGCAGGACATCTCCCCACTCTCTTCCTTGTGCTCCTTTAGCTTTCTGAAGGGGAAGTCTATAATAAAATGTAAGGACAATTATATAAGACTATGGTAAAACTAAGGCAGATTAACATGCCATCCCTTTTCAAAATGGAAGGCTTTCCCCTCCTCTTGTGCAATAGAATTTTCTCCCCTGCTTCCCTTCACTCCCCAGCTGCACAGGTCACCCCCTCCCCTGTGCTGACACCAGCACTTGTCCAATTGCAAAGTAGGTTGATGCAACTCATGATCCCAGCAGAACTTAAAAAACCCCAAGGGAAAAAAACCCAACAATAAAAACCCAACACCCCACCCCACACTGTTTTGAAAGCAAGCCAGAGTATCTGTGGGAACATCCAGCAGAAGACAGGAGCATTTCAGTGCTTTAAATTGATTTAAATGCAGTCACAAACACTGAAGCCAGCTCAAAGTAAGAGGATAGGATGGTACTGCCCTTCTGCTAACTGCCAGTTGCTTATTTGGCTCATCCACTTATAAAACTTCATCTTAAGACTCTAGAACACATTTGTGGGCTTAAGAATCATTAAAACTACCAGTTAGCCTGATTTCTAATTTGAGTTAGTTCCTACACAGAATTAATTCTCCACATCTTCTGTGCTTGTCAATGCTTCTGCAGAATGGGTTGAACATTGTATTATGTTTAATATCTACATTGTTTTAAATATCTGTTAAACATCTTAAAAACATTAAACTTTGACTTGTAATATGAATCATCTTTATGATGACACAATTTTTTTTTCCATAATGTGTTGATGAGCTTACAGTTTCTGCAACAGAAGCAAGTTCTGGTCAGCAAGCAAAGCCCACTCCTTACAGCTTATTTCTCAGGATATGTGACAGGGAGCAACAGATTAGAGATAAAAGACTGAGGAAAAATAACTTCTACAGACTCTTAGAGATCATTCGGGAGAGAAGGGTGACTGAAGAATGTACCAAAAGATGCACTGGGGAATTTAGAACATTTAATACAAGTGCTGGCATGCTAGGCTGAGTGGCTTTTTCTGTTTAAAAAAAAAAGTAACAACCCAATGCAGTAGTTTTAACAAAAAGCACCCAAAACAACCAAACCCCAGCACTTTCTACAAACCTACGAATTATTATTTAGTACTAATTTTGTCAATAACTCAATTTTATACACAGAAAATCAACATCTAAAAACTATGCATAAAGCTGTACTGGCCAGACACTGCTGTACACACAGTCCCTTACTCTGCAGTTTACCAAGAGCTCGTGAGGCACTCCCCAAGAAATCAAATTACTTCGTGTGAACTGCATATTTCAGCTCCAATTCTAAAAATGCTTATTCAACTGAACATTCACCAACTTCCTATCTCTGCATCAATCAAATATTAAATCGTCCCAGGAATGAGATGATGTAGTATGAAGCTTTATTCCCATGTGTTTAATCTTCCCAGAGAATTTACAAACAGTTGAGGCATGACCAAGATTTGCAGGTGTTTATAGGCTTAGGTTCTCACTTGGCAGTGACTGCTGCAGCCTCCGAGCACCTTGCAAGAGCTAAAAACAACACCATCAATCACCTCATTTTCCTTCCTTCCAGTAGGTAGGCGTAAATTACCTGACTTGGATGACTGGGCTCGAGGGGAAGGAAACAGAAGCACGGCAACTGAGGAAAACCTCACTGGAGGAATTGAATGCTTCATGCCAAACATTCAGAGCCTGTGGTCATTCTCGTACCTCTTTCTGACACACAGCTCCAAAACCAAGGTCCAACTCACACAAATACTGACTCCTATGTACAAATTTTCTATGTGTTGCTACACAGGTCTGGGGCCACAGAGAAACACACCTGCTGCAGAAAGCCATACGTGCAAAAGGGCAACCTTCTTGGACTGCTGGGGCTACTCCCTCAGTGGGCTTGGAACAACAAGACAGCCAATGTATGGGAAGAGGATCTCATCAGCATCTGGGATGTTAGTGTGATGATCTTACAGTGACCTGCATTGCTCAGCAGGCAATCTACAGCAGGTTTGGACCAGATGGGGTTTTCCAGGGTGTGCTCTTGGTTCTTGCTAATGGAAATAATCATGCCTGGCTGTCTCAAGTGCACAGATCACTGCAGAGGATAGGATGAGACGTAAACTCCTAACCAGAAGCAGATGGAAACATTTATTATTGTGGCTCTTCTATACTCAGAGAGCCATGGGGGTCTAAAGGGTCTGAATGCTGGAGGCTGACAACATGCCTCTGCAGTGGGGGATGTTACAAAGCCAGCAAGTTATCTCAAGCACACTCTTCCTGCAAGAAACGGAGCTCAGCTTTTGTCCACTGTTACATCAGGAGTTGCCAGCTAAACAGCAATAGTTAAACAGCTTTTGTCACATACTCATCTTCCTTAGGAAGACAAGGAAAAAGGGATATTTTACTCTGCTTATATTTTCCTATTATTATTGTTCACAAAAAATTACTCTACATTTTGTGGAACAAAGCCCTGTACAGATTTGTCTGCTGACTATATAATATATATATATATATATAAGCTGGGCATTTTAGTAATTACCTCTGGCAGCTTACCTCTCTCATTTAACTGCTCCTCCCCAAAGGAGATTCGAAGAAGGAAAGATCTTATTTTATATTTGAACACAGGATAAAATGCTCACCAACTGTGTTCAGTAAAGATGATAAAAGCATGAGATTACTTTATCATATAGGCTACACATTCTACAGTGGCAGTGGAAATCACTTAGCACTGCTTTACTCAATTATAAAGAGTGTTAATCCCCTTCAGCCTTGCAAAGATCTCCGTTATTGCTGAATGGAAGCTATCAGTAAAAACAATGCAATGGGAAAATACTAGGCTCAGTAGGAGTTGGCAAGTACCAGACATAACTGTGGGAGTGACTCCCACAGAGGGTTCTGGCTAAGATATGCCAGTTATGTATTCTTATTTTATCTTCACTGTAAACTGGGGTTTTGACAAACACCCTCCCTCCCATACAAGGTTACTGAACTAATTAAGTACACAAGGTATTTTGCAACTGAAAAAAAGATTGGCAGGGGATGGTTTTCTTACTGTTCTTTTAAGCTAATTAGTAAAGGTTAATTTTATTTTGTATCTTTAGACCAATGCTCATCCTGGGGAATGGGAACTCAAGTGCTTTATACATAGAAAGGCACTCTCTGTTGCCACAGGTGCCTAGGCAGTGACCTCCACTTCAAAGAGAGGTGATGATCAGAAAAAGGAAGATCACCCCACCAGCAGCTGTACTGGAAGCCCCCCCACCTCTCTTTTAGCCATGCCTCCCCTCACCCCCTCTCTGGCCACTAACATAGCAGCAGCATTGGCTTGGTCAGCTTGCTCACAATAGCAGAACTAATAAACCCTTGTTAAGTTTATAGCTGCATTTTTAAAAGGCAGCACAATGCTTCTGACTCACCAGAAACTCCAAACTCTGTAAGCACCCCAAAGAAACAGAATCACACCCGAGAGCAATCTGGCCTCACTTTTTCACTTGCTATAGCAGAGATGGATTGAAATGAACAAGTTTAGCTCCCTAACATCTGCTCAACAAATGCTCACATAAATCAGGATGCAGAATATAGTATATTGGCCACACCCTGAATAGCAATAGTTGTGCAAGATGAAGACCAGAGTGAAATCCTGGACTTGAAGTCCATGGCAAGACTCCCATTACTTTCAGGCAGGGCAGTATTTTAATGTAGATTGTTACCAGATGGTAGATTTTAGGACCAATTGAAAAATACAATTAAAAGAAAAAAAAGGATTAAGTGATGACTGCATTAATTTAATTCATATTACTAAAAATAGAGACAAAAATCTTGTCTCTCCCAGCAACATCTATGACTGCTATCTTAAAAGTACCCATTTTCACTTGGAAAATATGTAATCCTTCTAACCAATACTCATTCTCACCAAAGAAAACATATTTCCCATGCAAATTTGACTTTCAAACATATCATTAAAAAATAGCATCTTTCTAAGACAGTACATTTAGATAAATGCAAGACCTTACCCATGCTTAGATATTTTTCCCCACAGACTGAATAGAATCTTTTCTCTTAGAAGTAACAAGGATAAAAACTAGCAGTTGTTTCTAATATAAATATGCAGTCTCCTAAACTGAATTTCAGCTAATACAATAAGCCTAGATATAATACTACAAGTTCATGCTCAGATTCATCGTGTGGCTGTTGCTTTTTAATGCAATAGGCGCAATAAAGATACTGCCTCCAGACAGTTATTCTTAAATTCATCCAAGACTGAAATCAATTACTGTAACTCACACCTTTCTCAGCGTGATTGTTTCAGATTGCCTGTATATTGAGGAAGATTAATTTGCACTGGTCACATTATTAAAACTTGTATATAACCCTAAGGGAGAATTAAAACACCTTTTTCTCCTACAGGCAGCTTCTTCATACTCCACAAGTAAGGTTAACAGTTTACTGAGCTATTATGAGTAAATGCAGTTGGACCACTGAGCAGCACGGTGAGAGATGTTTACCTAGGACACAAATGGGAGATGCACTCCCAAAGTTATTCGAAACTTTTTTTTATGGGTCTGTTTATATTTTCACATTGGCTTAATCTAATTTTCTCACAAAGTCAGTAAGGGGATTGGTATTTTTCAACTGCTGGCCACAAACTGTATTTGACATCTCAAAGACACGTTAGTCTCTCACTCATGCCACATCATCCATGAGGACTCCAGAATTTCAGCTTCAGTGAACTCTCTCTCATTTCCAGCTTAGTTATCTTAGGCTTTTTTAGCTTGTGCTGGTAAGATTTTGCTTACATACAAAGAGACAGAGACCACCTTCATCATATCACTGCCTTCCCTGTGACCTTTAAAATAATTGAGGCACCAGCAGCCATTTATCCTAACAGTCCTGGCACCAGCCACTCAAAGAGGGATTCTAATCAACTTCTACATTAAAGGCCTCCACTTAATTATTCACCGCAAAGGAGAGACTGAAGTATTGCCGAGACTCCAAACTGGGGGTAAACATTAGTTTAGTGTTTTCTGCAGACTCTTGCTTTACAGTCCATCCCCCAGCTCCCCAAACTACTTGCAGCCGCGCTTCAGCCATGCACAGATTTAGACAAAAACTTAGTCCCAAACCATAGCCCAGTTCTCCACAGCACTAATCTTAAAACAACAGTGAATAATTTGATGGGAATGTCAACTACAAGAAAGCAGTGTCATCAGTGCTCTCTAGTGGATAAACACATAATTACTGCAGAATTAATATAGCACATCAGGGACCTCAGTAACAAAGCGGTGTAAAACCACTTCTATTTACATTATTATACTTGGACTACATTTATAAAATCTTATGCTACTCAAAGCAAGTTAAAACCTTACATTGAGATGTGACAAAGGATATACAGAAGTCCTTGAAAACAAAACACAGAAGCTGCGACTGTGATATCTGAAGTAGGTCAATTAGAAAAAAAAAAAAAAAACAGGCAATACTGTACAAGAACACTCCAGTCAGGGTAGTTTTCATCAGAAATATTCCTTCCCATTCTTCACATACTACAGCCCTATGCACAGATTAATTTACAGCTAACAACTGTCAAGTTCCATTTCAGAAATTCCTTTGCCCTCAAAAGTAGTAATGCATTTGGAAGTCACACAACAATTTTATCACTTTTCATACCCTTCAAATACTGGACAAGCTTCTATTTGTCAGTCAGACTAGGTGGTGTCACCTAGTGACTTCACCACTGTGACTTCCAGGTGAAGAAAACTAAGGTAACATTTCTTTTACTCCACACCATGGTCGCCAGTGCCCATGGCTCCAGTTGAAAAGGTGTCACTGTAGTTTGCCATTTTCTCCAGCCAGCACTGAATCACCAAGCCCCACAACCAGCAGAAAGGTTGTGCTGCTCTGTAGTTCAACATTATTCAGAGCCAAACATAACACACCTAATCTGGCATTGAAGTATTGATGGTTCAAGCACCTACAGCCACAAGCCTTTACATAGCAATGAGTAGTGATTGGTCTCAGAACTTCTTAACCCAATTCCCTACAAATAGCTGAAGCACACCTACCATTACACTAGCTCCTTCTACCATTGGGAATACAGATTTTTTTTTTTTTTTTTAAACAGGAGTTCTTAAAAGGTTGAAGAAACACAAAAAAACCCCATTTTTACTGATAACTTGTACTTGCCTGAATTACTGCATGCAAAACAAAGGCTTTGCACAAAGTCGTATCAGGTTATGGGGATGCAACTTTTTCTAAATTGCATTTTTTGTTATTCCATGTTTGATCCATTTAGGAATTAAGTTTATCACAGTGCCATTTAACAGCTAACCAGGAACAAAACACTATTACATACAGCCCCTGTACCAACAGCATACATGCAGTGTAGAAGGCACAGTCTGCAGCCTGAAGAGGTTAGCATCAGAGCTGAGGATGCAGCTGCAAGGGACATGAGGAGAGGCAGAGTGGAAATGAAGAGGGAGAATACCACAACATTGAGGATGCCATAGCAGGAAACATTTCAGAATTATCACAATAATTTATACTACTGAGTTTGTTTAAGGGGAGAATAACAAAGTTGCCAGATAGCAAGACAGAACTGTGGAAAACCACTCCTGAACAGAGAGCTGATGAAAAAGCTGTCCAAATTACAATTTTCCCTGTGTAGTGATAGTTCAGGGAATCTCTGTCTGTATTCCCTCAGTTTTTCATGAAGGCACTTAAAATAGGAGGGTAGTAAAGAAAATAATCCTGCTGGGTCCCAGTGATCTGAAGGAGAACTTCTATGGCTATCTATGATCTAAAACAAGACACTCATCACATTGGACTAATTCTTACTGTACACATACCAACAGGTTTTTATGTAGAAAGATCCTTTGAGCAGGGACAATATTCAAGCAGAGGAATTACTGGGGAAAAAAATAAATTGCTATTTGCAAAGGAGATTAAGTTACAGACAAAACTCAAAGTATTTACTTTTGTCTAAAGAAATCTGCTTGAATACAATGCAGATAGATCAGAGGCTGGGCATTAGCTTAGCTCAAATAACAATGAAAACCCAAGTAGGTCACAATTACCTTGACCAAATGACTGATATACTTTTTCCTACATGGTTTTTCTTTATGTATACATGACATGAAGTTGGTAAGGTTTTGCTTGAACACCTTCTCTGTGGTCTTAAAATGAGTAGGAAATCCACAGCTTTACATACCCACACACTCTGAAGCTCTTGCTTACGTGTTCTTTTTATTTTTTTTTCTCCAAATTCTCCCTCCTGATTTTGAAAATTCACTGTTTTCCTTTCATCAGATCCCTCCCCAAAGCTGAGCATTCATGCTCATTCCATAAACAACAGCTGGGGAATGTGACAGAGCTGCTACTCTATAGTTCATCCTGGTTTCTCCCACTCAGCACATCATTAGCACCAGAGGACCAAGTTAGATGGCCATGAGCTGACCTGGGAGTTTAAAAGCAGCCTTGTCAAATAAACAGTTACAAATTCACTCAGTTTCCCCAACTTGTGGCTTACACTACATATTCACACCTGGAGAAGAAATACCAACTACAGTGTACAGACTCGGTATTAGATTTGCTCCCAGGAAAAGGAGAAGTTTCAGAAAGAAATACTCCATACCTGTGAAGAAATGTTCTTCATCTACAGCTACACTACATCTGTGGTCTATGAACAGAGGATGCATTTCAGGCCTTTGTGTACTAACAACAATTGAGTGTTTCCCACCCATGCCTTCCACCTCAACACACCCTGTGAAGTGAGAGCAGCAGCGCTCTTGTAGGCTGCTGTGCAAGACCACATGGAACCCATTCCAGGAATTGATCCTTCCCCAGCAGAAATGTTAGTTATTGCTTTTAAGAAATTAACTACTTCAGGCCTGTTTGCTTTCTATTACACATCCTTAGATTCATATTGCTTATTATCCTCACATGTCTTCATTCACATCAATCCCGAAATGCAAAACACATCAGACAAACCCAAATGATGGTATCATCCACCTAGTCACTTGTTTATACCTCAGTCAATTCCCTTCCCCAATGAATTCTGCAGACCTGCTGTTTTCATGGTCTCATCAGTAGGAAACACCTCTTGCAGCCCTGGGATTTTAAAGCACAGCAGGGAACTAGCAGCTCCTAGTGGAGCCAAAGCTTTTTTTTTTTTTTTTTTAAATAAGTTTATGATTAGGTCCATTATTATGTTAAAGCTTGATCTGTTCTTTACTTTGGCAGTTCACAGGTTCAAGTTACTTCGTCAAAGCAGAAGTGAATATCCAAGCCTGAATAGGTCTTGGATGAAAGGGAAGTTCTCATGATTTTCTCCTCACAGGCAGTACCAAGCTTAATCCTGAGACCACATGAAGGTAGCAGTTTCTAATGCCAGAGGGAGGTGTGGGCAGCCAACCAGAGGAGACTCAACTTCAAACTACACATTCTAAGGGCAACCTAAACCTTTCCCTTACCTCTCACACAATTCACCACCCCAAAATAATTTACAGATTAACTGGCCTGTTAATTGTTTAAGTTTACTAGATATTCCTACAGTCAAGAAAAACAACCAAACCCAAAAACCTCCTTTCAACTTGTAGTCTGGGGCAACTTGGAGAAATACACGGAAGTTGAAACCAGCCTTCAAGAACATTGTCTTTATTTGCAGGAGGCCTGAATGCTTCTGTGCCATAACTCCCATGTTCATTGAGATCTGCTGCATTTTAACCGGTGATCATGTTCTTTATTAATTCAACAAGTTTAAGGTCATTTCATCATCTTTGAAGATTTAAGTAACACCAGTTCAAAAGATGACTCAGAACATTGTCATATCACTGTAACTGAAATACACATGAAATTTGTTGACTACTTACACTTGGTTTTCTGGGTTTAGTTGGCCCATTGGGGGCACTCTGCTCTTAGCTTCCATGTTTTTGTGTGAGATTCTTCCAGCTGAGATTTACAGATATAATTTACAATTCAAAGAAATCCCAACAACCCACCACTGTTATTTTTTACTAGAACATCTTTCAAGTCAAACACATAACTTCGGTACTTTCAGACACCTGAGGCATTTAAAAATATATTTTGATTCCTTTATGCAGCCCAACACATGTACAGTAAAACACTCACTGGTCCCACCCATTTTTAAAAACTGATATGAAATACTATTAAACATTTATGCCAGTTGACGACAAGTAGTTTTAAGAACAAGCCTACTGCTAAAAGTTATTTCAACTGTAGCTTCAATAGAACAAACATCATGACAGATGCAGCAAGAAAATTAAGTAACTTTCACGGAGTTGAGCACTAAATATTGTAATTCTTCAGAGAACAGATGAGAAAGGGCGAGTCAGTTGAAAAATGGTACTGACCTTTAAAGCCAAGTACTAACATTCCTATGTTTGGCAAAGTATATGCTCTCTCCTCAGAACTGGAGCAGCTTTGCATCTCTGAAAACCACTTAAGGCTGACACCTTTTTCATTGTCACTTAATGGACACTGTAGGAAAACAAGTGGTGAAACAGTTCACAGCCCTTGCATCAAAGTTAGTGAGAACTCTACTGAAAAAACACAGATCCAAAACAGTCATGCAGCAAAAAGCAATGACAACAGTCAATATTCACAGAGTGAAAGACACCATTATTATTAACAGGTTGATGCCGATATCTGTTCCCATCAAGTTACAACTCTTTTCAAGACTACAGCTCAGAGAAGTGGTCTCCAAAGCAAGGTGCATGCACTCAAGGGAGTGTGCAAGACAACCTGTTTGAGTGCAAGTATTTTTTTTTTTTGTACTACTAATTAACAAAATTTTAAATACTTTTAGAAAAGTGTTTTATTTCATCTTTACCTCATACTACTTAAATTCTACTCTTGTGTATGTACATTATATATATTAGGACAGTAGCATATATAATTTATAAATAAATACACATATATTGGGTGCACACTTAAAAGTTTTCATGATAGGGGTGTGCAATAAAAAAATTTGGAGACCACTGGCCTCAAGGATGCTGCAGGGTACTACAACTGCCAGCCCAATCTGAATTAATTTTTTCATGTCAATCTGAAATATTCCATATTTTCAATACACCTATTAAGAGTATTCCCCCCCCTCAAGCACACTGATATAATGGAAATTTTAGATGGATTAGGCTTGGATAACAAAGCATTATTGACAGTATCCTTTGGTGGACTAATAGCAAAGTTACTTCATAGCAGATAACATGCAAAGTTATCATTAAAACATATGCAACTTCTAAATCAATTAGAGCCATCCTTTCCTTTCTGCAGTTTGATAGTCTTATTTTCTTCTTGTACCAGCACTACTACATCATCCCCCTGCTCTTCCTTCCCATGCACTGACTCTATGGGCAACCACCCAACCTCTGCACGCTGCCTGCCATAGGTGCTGGTCTCTGTCAGCACTGCAAGGAGTCCCCAGCTCACCCAGTCTGAGCCTAGAGGTGTCAGGGGAGTGTGCCCCCCTTGATCTATCCCTTTAACAGTGGGGCTGACTATTAGACAGACTACTCTTGCAGCCCCCACTGCAGAGATGCATGCAGAGGTAGCACCCCAGGATGGCTGCCTCTGGCCACCCACAGATGCAGATGATGGTGGAGGTCCCAGACGGCCACCCAGCAAGGCAAAGTTCACAGGTGGGGCTGTTCACAAGTATCACACTGTTTACCAGGTGGCAGTGGCAGTTTGTGTGTTTTGACATCCTTCTTCCAGCATTTTTACAACTGATTTCTCAAAATATTACCTGCACTGGGGGGGGGGGGGCAACAAGAAACATGTGTCCTGAATCCACATACCTGCCCAGAATCCATCAGACTTAGAAAAAAGTAATTCTGGTCAAAAAAAGAAAGCAGCACGTTGGATTTAAAAACGTTCATCTCTGCTTCACTCTGGCTAGTTCTGTTTCTTTTCCCTTTGATCTGGACACTTTCATTCAAGCAACTCTCAGTGAATGGGGGTACACACGTGCATGTAAAAAAAATAAAAAGCATGTGTGGTAAGCCAAGTGGCAGGTCAAGTCTCTTTAACACACCTGTGGAAAGAAGAGATACTTACTAGTTCTTAAGGCCACTCTGAACGTAGTGCTGCACACAAGTCAAACTTTGTCACACAATTTTTTGTACTGAACTGTGACATTTGTCTTGACACTGATATGATTTAAGAGCGCGTTCTATGGACCATTAAAGTTTCTAATATCTACTCTGATCTCTTGTTTAGATCATAAATAATTTTGCTCATCCATAGGAAACATCCAATAATTTAAATCTGATTACAGCCTACTTGAGATACTAAGTGCTACAACCCATTTGCTCCCATAGCAGGTTTTTAACCAGGGAATCGCCCCTGTCTTAGGAACTGAGCACATGTCTTTGGATTACAAGTCTTCCAATCTTCCGCTTCCCGTAACTTCCTAATTTTTGTGTCTCACTCTCCTAAATAAGAGGCCAACACCACTCAAAATTGAGCAGTCAATCTTTGCTATATTGTAGCTTAAGATTCCCTTCACTTTTAATCTTTGAGGCTTAAAAACAAAACTGGCGTTGTGTCAAGATGGGAAGTCCAACGTAAGAAGAAAACTCTAGGAAGGGATTAGAAGAGACCTCTGGTTTATCAAGTCTACTTGCCTACTATCCAGACACCACTTTGCATTTAATGTCTTTCATAGATATACTTGGCTGTTCCTTCAAAGCAGGTCACTGCCTGGAAGGCTGTTTTAGAAATAGTCCTAGTAATTAAAAACTTTCTATAAATAAGATTTAGATAAGGAGCAAAGTTTATACCAACTCCTTTAGCTCTCAGTGCTTCTGCCCTTTGCCTGTCATTTGTATTAAAAAAAAAAAAAGGTAGTATTCCGATGCCATAAGCAACCTTAATGCTATAGATAAAAAACAAACAAACAAAAAAGCTTACCCATGAAATTAAGCTTCCAGATCGTACAGAAGATGAAATATTTCACTTTCCAGTAGGTGGAGAAAAACCAGGAAGGAAGAAGAACTATACAGCAGGTGTGATTTGTTTAGTTATCCAGGGAAGCCTTTTCTTTCCTATCCTGGATATATGGGCTTGTAGATACTGTAATTACAGGCTACAGGGGTGACACATACATGCACAGCAATCCACTGTAATGTTCCACACAAAAAAAAAAAAAAGTATAAAATAAACCATATGGAAGGAAGTTTACACAAATCCACTGATCATTAAAACAAAGATGAAAACACAATCTGTCTTGTTAAGAGAAAACATGATTTTAAAAGACATACCATCCTTGAGTTTGCTACAATGATGTATCCTTCATGAAAGGAAACAACAAAAAAAACTAAGGCTCAGAAGCCATATTACATTTTTTGTATCCTTCTATTGATTCAAACTTAGAAAAATTAAGAATGGAGCCAAAAAGGTCAGTAAACAAACCATCCAGCATTCATTTGCAGGCAACAGAAATCAAAGTACCGTATGTACATAGTTCTTGTATTACGTCCAGAAGATAGGAGCATGCAACATCAGTATTATAAACAGTGAAAACAGATGTACATCTTAGAGTGGGAAAGCTTCCCCACTTTCACTAGTTTTACTGAAACCTTCCAAAGTAGGTATGAATTGGCCTACGATGGTTGTCAGGTCAGCAAGCAGACTTGCAAATAGTCTGAATTTTAAAATCTATTTGTAAAACCTAAAGTAAATGTGCCAACAGAAGTCAACAGGGGAAAAGAAAGAAGTTGTTTTCAGTTTGAGACATACCATCATTTTATACCTAAGGAGATCCAACCTTATTGGCTTTATTCCCATACAAAATTTCCATATTCAACACCTAATTTAGAACAGGCAAACAAGGGTGTAGAAAGCCCTCTAAGAGCTCATGAAATAAATAAGTACAATAGGTATATGAAAGTGCATGTTATTTTTAGGTAGGCTACGTAATTTGTATTTTTTACTGTAAGAACACCAAACCAAAATTGACCTTTACAAAACTACCATTTCATGTAGAATAAAACCACTTACCCCTGCTTCTACTTACTAGCGTTTTCAAATGAACAGTAAATTGATACAGAGACACAACACACTCCATTGTAATGCAAACAGTAGACAGCTTTATAGTTTGTCCTCAAAATTTGGCAGAGAAAAGCCAAGTTAACCTGTCAAAAACATTTTAGAACCAGAGCTAACTGGCAGAGAAGCCTAAAAGAAAATAAAAAAACCTCAAAAAAGTTTTCAGGAAATAAAAGACCCGAAAGACTGAAAATACCAGAATTTCAAGAAGGGAGCTTTCAAGAAAACCTCATCCAAGCACAATGAAATGAGAAGGCTCCTCACACTAGTCTCATAACATTCCCCATTTCCATAGCTGAACCCCGGGGTTGGAACAACTGAAATCACAATGACAGCGTAGGTCAAAGCCGAGGTACCACAAATGGCCAAAACAAAGCTTGGAAACTACTAAAAAAAAAATTTAAGTGATCTGCTCCAGCTTTCTTAAGCAGTAACATATGAACCCACAGCAAAGCAAATAGCATGGTTTTAGTGATAATACAAAAATAGCTTGCAAGCTAAGTTACCTTTCAGACTAAGCACCATATATTTGATACTATATGAACAAGGTTTAATTTTCTCCACGTATTTTATGCTTTTTAAAGGCATTTTCTAATAAATTTGTTTATTTTGTACAGTTAAGCTAACACCTGCCAGATCTGCATGCTTTTTAAGGATGCACTTCTCACTCAGTAGAATATAAAACCACAGTAACACAGTGCAGAATTTTGTAAAAATATTTTAAATAAATTTATACTTCACTCTAAGATTATTCAAGTTAAGAATTAACACCAGATTCAACAGTGTAACTCCTTGACTTCCATTATCCTCATTGCACATCAAAACCTAAGTTGCTATTTCTGCCAAGACTGAAGGAGTGGATCCTCCACCCACGCCGGCCTAACAAGCAAGCAAACAGTGCTCCATAGACAGCTTCATTTTGGTCTTCTGCAGACAGGTAAAACCTGAACTCATCAGAAGTTTCTCGCTACAAGTAAAAATCAGAAGGCAAAACTTCAAAAGGAAGAAGCATATATCCTCAGCAAAGATCAATACAAGTAGCCTCCCTGTGATTTCACAAACATAGCTTAGTATTCATGACCAGTTTTTTCTTAGCAAGGCAAGCCACAAAAGTTATAGATCACTAGGTATGTATTTTTCTTCAGTCAAAAAAGAATGGGCACCACACTTACTGCATCTCAAACTACCAGATTTTTACTTCTGGAAACCTATTAGCTTTCTATAAATGTACTGATTTCTAATACTGACAAAAAATAAATAAATCTACTACTAACACATCTTTCCACTTTTTTGCAGCCTCAGAAAGTTTAAAGTTACAGTACTGCAAGGCACATACAGAATCTCTTCCTCTCCAATACACAGCAGATATTCCCTGAAATAATTTTAAAATCCTCAAAACAATTAGAAATGCTACAAAGTTAACAATCTCTATTTAAAAACATTATTCCTACACAACATGCACTTTTTTTGAAAACAACTTAGCAAATATTTATAAATATTTTTTCCTCTTTACATTTACACTGGAAATATATTCAATATTTTTTAATCTGGAAAGTACATATCATGTCACATTTAAGTTATTGCCTTCATTATAAATTGCATCCTCTCTGGAAATCCATAAAGGTATTGGATTTGAAAATAAGGTGGGGGTGAGAGACTACATATGCAGCAGAGCCCATTCAAAAGGATTTCCACAAAGCGGTATCGCAGAGTAAAAAAAATGAGCTTTCTTCATTCAGTGGATGAGGACAACAGAAACTGATACAAGTGTGTGTGTTCAGTTTAATGCAGTATCATCAGCAACTACTTTAAAAAATTCTCCGTTTTCTGTCTTTTGGGCAAGTGTATCTTATTATAAAAGCAACTGAATTTTAAAGAGGTAGGTTTTTTTTTTCCCATTACGCGCTTATTTATTTCCAATATAACATAGCCAAAAAAGTCCCAATGTTTGCTTTTGAACAAGGATCAAGTCTCAAAGCTTGGTACAATATCTGACAAAGTTCAATATTTTATTTCTCCTCAGCAGTACTGGGCTGCTTTGGAACCAGTGTATCCCAGGTTGTCTTCATAGTCAAAAAACTAATCTACCAACAGTACTGAACCCACCCCCTCCTCCTCCACCTGTCGGTCCACAACTTCCCGGGGGGTCATTGTCATCAAATCCATTGGGTCGGAAAGAGCACGAGGCTGAGGCAGCTTGAAGTGCTTGTGTTCGAGCACTAAGCTCTTGCTCCTGAAATGAAAGAAAAAGACAAGTTAAAAAAAAAAGCCAAACAACAACCTCGAGTCCTTGAAATAGCTTATTTCTAGTAAATTTTGAAAGCGCTTCTAAAGCAACACCACTAACTTCTGGACTCCCAAGTCTGAAAGGCTTCGTTGAACTTCAGGTGGAATGTCCACAGCCAATTAGAGGTGTATAATTTTGTGGAACATCAATAAGTATATGATAATCACAATTTATTTCATTTAAATTTATGCTAAAATTGTACTTTATATATACATAGGATATACATACACACACAGGATGTTACTAAAGAACTAATACTGCTTATCAAAAGTAGTGTAAAAAGCTATCAGTGGAGCTTCTTAACTTGCAAGTGCTATTGCTACACAAACTCCGTTGTAACATTAGCAAGTCTCAGGAACACTCAAGAACTCCATAAAGTCACAGTCAATTGATGAAAAGAATACCTGCAGAAGTAACAAGAACAAAAACACAGCCTCCTGCCAGCTCCTTTTTCAGCTGAATGCCCTGTGACTTCTTAGACATCTAAGAATGGGATGAGCAGAGGCCTTTCCTTCTAAGGTGGGATCATACGCTACCTTGTCTTTGGCCAATTAGTTTCATAAACCTTGCAGAAACTTTTCATCTTTAGTACCCCTTTCTCAAATTGGCCAAGAACTTCAAAAATCGAGGGAGGAAAAGCAGGTGTTGGGCTCTGGAAGACTGACAAGAGCAAGACAGCAGGCCTGTGCAAGCTTTATTTCATTAGGAAGCCAAATGAAAGTATTCAGCTATTAAGGTTCCCACTGACAATCTCCTTCACGTGACACTTTGTCACTACATAGTTCCGTGAAGGCAGCAGGAGGAAATTTTAACAGGGTTTTCATAATTACATGGGTCACCTTGAATTGTTCGTTTTCTCCTCCACCTCCTGGTGAAAGCAAGGAACAGAGCCAAGAACCGGGAAGACTGTTTGTATTATACTACCATGAAAGCACTAAACTTAGTCCCATCCGTATACTTTCGCAGGTGCTAAAAATAGTACTTGCGAGTTTAAATCACCCTGCCCTCTTCGAAAAACACTGCCTACATTTCAAACTATTTTACACTGAAATGCATACTCATCCAAAATGATATCAGAGATACTTGGAGGTCATTGTCTACACAGATATGCTGGCCATATTCCTGAAAGACAGTATTGTCCTATCACTGGCAATGTGTGTATTGTTATGTATCTGCTAACACATCAAAAGACTGTCAGGCACATCAAATACAGAGCAAATTTACTAGGAATAACAAGGGAATATGAAGAACTCACCTCTACTACCAGAAATCAACAGAAAGTTTTGATTATAATAGCAGGCCTTATATAAATAATCTGTTTACCTGAAAAACTAATCTGCAAAACTGTTTAGCTTCGAGTTTTCTTGAAACCAAACAGTGACACTGTGCCTCAGCTGGTTTTAATTTTATTTTTATTTTTTTTAAGTATTTCAGAAAAATGTTTGATTTAATGCAGCACAGTACCAAACCAAAAATGGAGATATCCTCACTCCCTCCTCCACTTTAATCCCTCTAGAAAAATTTATTTTTTGGCAACTTTACACTTCTTAAAACTCAACATTGAGTTTTACCAAACAATCTGTAGTAGAAAAGAATATCAAGCATAAGTTTGCAGCTTGTGCTATATTAAGTAATAGTCTTAAAACTGCAGGCAAAAAGAACACTAGAGTTTTAGATGCAAGATTTTTTTTTTTTTCCCCCCCAGATTTAGATAGAAACATGATCTATTTGAATTTGCCTTGCAGCAGTTACTGGATAGCATGAGGTTTAGACACAGCTATGCAGCTATATTACTTCATACATGTGTTCTACTGTTTCCCTTTTACAATTCCCTTCTGCTAGGATTCTTTGCAAAGAGGGGAAAGTCAAGAGAAGCACTACAACAACAGAGCACCTTGTACGTGATTCTCACAGCTCTGGAGATGCAGGTCACATTTGGTAGAGAGTTTCAAGCACAGCTCTTGTCATCCACTTGGAAATGCTGTTCAGAAGCAGCCATAAGGCACCAAGAACAGTATAAACCTCAGCTGTGACTTGATTGCCACCGCATACAAAACATTTTCTATAGTGGCTGGAAGGTATCTTTTGCAAGAAATGTCTTTGTTTAAAAAAAAAGTTTAATGTTTTCAGGTTGATTGTATTTATCCCTACAGATACTACCTCAGGTACATAAAACTTGATAGTCAGTACAATTCTCTGGAATGAGAATAATGCAGAGCATCCTCCCTTGCTTTCTACTTGTTCCCAGAATGGGGTTTCTAGTTTAACTGCAGTAGTCCCCATATTGCAGGAGTAAAAGACTTAGACTAAATAAGGAAAGAATTTTTTATAACGAGGGTGGTGAAACACTGGCACAGGTTGCCCAGAGAGATAGTAGATGCCCCATCCCTGGAAATATTCAAGGTCACCTTGGCTGGGGCTTTGAGCAACCCGATCTAGTTGAAGATGTCCTGCTCATTGCAGGGGAGAGGTTGGACTACAGGACCTTTAAAAGCCCCTTCCAACCAAAACTATTCTATCATTTTATGATCTGATACAGTTGCTAAAGAAGCCATGTTTTGTGCTACCCTGTACGGTCAAGAGGAGAAGTGACATACAAACAAAGATGGTTAGGACACACACGGAGGCTTCAACCACACAGTCTGTAAAACAGCAGCAGAGCTGCTCAGTTTTCTTGTCTGTAAAATTCCTGCAGGTACTACACTAGATTTTCCACAGTGAGATTCAGTAGTTGTTCTCCAATTTGAATTTACCTAGTTTTTATAATTTGAAGAGGCCTAGAACTTACAGGAAGAGCTTAACCCATTCAAAGAGCGGACAGTAAAGCACACTTTTACTGTTAAACCATTCAAACACAGCAACCACACTCAAAGCAAACTATACCAAAACTTAGAGAACAGAAGGGCTTTTTTTTTTTGGTAACAGCAATCAAAGAGGGGACTACAGCTAGGTGAAGTTCTTGGAGCACAGGGAACAGGCACCTGGCAATGCTGGTCCCACTGAGGGAGGCAGAATAGGCAGGGAAGGGAAAGCAGTATCTAGTCACTAGTATCTAGTCTTCATTTCAGTGGGCCTAGCATTTGGGTAAGCACAGTTGTATAAAAACAACTTCACTCCAAATAAAAGTGTACTGTTAAGAACACCACTAAAGTTTTGAAGTATATTTTAGTTACTTTTGTAATTTATTAAAGGCAATTAAAATTAGAAGAGTTTGAAAAGCATCTCCTGCATAGAATTACAAGTGGTTAAACAACCCATTGAGAGCATCTTCACTAAAAGTTTAAACCAAAATGAGTTGAAGCCATTTTACTTGATGTTTCCCATCTAATGGTGACAACCTTACTAGGAAATCTGTCCAGCAAGATCAAGATGGAAGAAAGATTGGTGGTTTATAAGCTTAATATACCAGAATATTTAAAAGCTAACTTGTTCTTTCTTTTAGACTGTCTCTTGTACATTTTAAGGATAATACTCTTCATATACAACTTCCATCTTACCTGCAAGTAGAGTTTGTTATCTTTTGTAATTGCATCCATGAGGTCTTTTTGTAAGGGAGGGTCTCCATTTACCCAGAGTCCATTTGCCGAACTGGTGTTGAAGCCACAGGTGCTATTCTGTTTTTTGTAAAACAGAACATAAGCAGTGTCCTTTGGGAATCTACTGGTAATTTTCTGGACTGACTGAAATGAGGTAAACGTCACTCTGCTGTCATTGAACAGAAACCATTCCCTTGGCATCTCAGTGTCCAGCTCGTTTTCTACAACAGTACAAGGACTCTCCTCTGTCAACACCTTATCCTGAGGAGAAACTAAAGAAAGAGCTGTAGATGGGTTGCAGAGGCCTGAAGGTCCTGACCCAGTAACATTTCTAGCATATGAATAATAATGTCCACTTTCAGAAGATACACCAGAATGCACCACCACAGAGCTTAACACATAGGGCACCAGTTGTGGGCAGGTCACTTCATCAGCACCCGAGGGCTTCAGTTTTTTAGCAAGATTTTCTCCAATATCAGAAATCTCAGCACCAACAGACCAACCTCCTGAAACTACAGCTAGAGGGGATGTTGCTCTTTTGACCGGCAGCTCCAAAAGAAGCGGCAGAGACACATTGTCCAGGATCTTGCGCCTTATATGACACTTTGGATCATATGAAAATCTCAAAAGAGTGAGAATGAGGTATTCGGGTTCCTCAATGATTTGCATAGTTTTCTCAGCATTCTGTAGAGAGGCACACTTTTCACAATAATACTTATTGTCTCCACTAAGGATCTCGGGTGCCAGAAAATAATTCAGTAAGTCTGTAACTGACAGAGTGTTTTTACTCACTAGCCTCTGAGACATATCCCCATTATCGTGAACTTTGTTCAGTTCAGAGTTTATGGTATTCTCACAGTTTGGCTCAGTAGACAATTCTTTTATGGTTCCTTCATTCATTCCCGTGTCACATCCACCATTTGCTTCCGAATTATTGAGAGGTGTTTCTCCATCAGGACTAGTTGCGAGAGTATTAGTTTGCACCACGTAATCATCTTCCACTTCAGAATGTTCCATACATTTTGGGCCAACATTCTCCAAGGAAGTTGGAGGACAGAAAGCTAGAGACAGGTCTGTGAAAGCTTCTTCCTTTTGAGACATACTTTTGCAGTTCAGGCAGCAAATACTGGTCTTCAGTTTTCCTCCAAACATCTTCTCTATCAGAGTTCTCTCTCCACTTCCCATACAAGGTGCTTCAGCAAATATTTGTGCTTTTTGAGTCCCAGCTTCTTGAGTCTGGGACTCCTCATTCATTATACTTCCTGAGCTCTTTGCTGAGGACAATGCTTTCAAGGTTCTCTCTTCCTCATGCAGCCTGGAGACAAAGGAAAACAAATCCAAGTAGCTGTGCTTTTTTCCAAACAAATATTGCTGTACCATTTATTTTTTTCCAGTTACACTACAAATTACAGATGGTTAAGTGGCTAGAAGTGTATTACAGTAAAAAAGCTACTTACTACTTTTTTTTTTCCCTATAAGCAAACTGAACCATACAGGTCAGTACTACCCAAAACAGAGTATGAGAGAAGCACAAATGCATTTAATGTGGGTTTCATTATATATAAAGGGAACACAATGGATATATTGAGGCAACTGGCAAGTGTTAAAAAAACTAACAATGTTTTAATTATTTACCATTATATCATCTTAATCAATCAATTCTCCAGTTGATTGGTTCTGTATGTCAGATTTTGTAAGAGAACAAGTAGGTATTTATCTAGTGCCAGACTATTTCCAAAGAGAAGAAAAGGTCAGGATTTTGTAGCCAAGAAAATTAAGAAACTACAGCAAGAAAAAAACAAATGTAAAAATAAACCCACGACAAGGCAAAAAAAAGAAAAAAACAAACACTATTTCACTATCAAGAAACTTCTCCAGAAATGGAACATGTCAAAGTAATACTGCTTAAGCCACATAACCACCCAAAACTTAAAATTTAGT
>JANIJG010023774.1:0-12426 GCA_024611175.1 Megaceryle torquata
CCGGCCCCTAAGCGAAACATCTACCCCGCTCAGAAACACCTGCAAAGATGGCGACTCCACCACCTACCTGGGCAGAAGTCATGTTTGAGTGTTAGGAAGAGACAAGATAACAGATATGAACAACCTAAGGAATCTGGAACACATAAGGAATTTACAGTAAGGAAGGTCTGAAGCCATAAATCTGAGGCAGCTACCGAATGCTTTGCCCTGTTCATAGATGCTTCAGCTAACATAAATCAGTGTAACCCTGTTCATCTGAAATATTCAGACAGATGCTCAGGTGAAGTGACTAAGCACAGTTGTATTGTAGTTAATGCTGTTACTCTAATAATATAGGTCAGTCTACCCACAGACTACAGTTACACTGATCAATTTATGGCTGAGCATATGGCCTGTAAAATGTAGTTAAATGAAATCTAAGTGGTATCAAAGAGATCAAAGATTTCTCAGAAGATGTTGAAAAAAAATGAAGAAAAGACAGGTTTTCTTCAGAACTGAGCACATTTTTTCATGAAAGATATACAGTTGAACTATATAAAATGGAAGAAAATGCAGTTATGTGAAGGAAATAGGCCTGGTCAACAGTCACTTGAGATTGAAAGGCAGGAAATAAAAGGTCTAGGCAGAAGCATGGAAGAAGTTACTTTAACATGTCTAGAGACTCTTGTTGACTTCTACAGAAAATTGTATTCCTCTGTTGAAGGCATCATCTCTCTACATATGTGGCACTTGATGTCACCAGTTCTCAAGTTGATCCTTGCAGCTGTGACTTGCCATCCTAATTTGAGAGTTTCAAAAAATGTTTTGAATGGTAGAGGCTCAGCAAGTATTGCTGCTCTGTGCTGTACATGGATTCACTGCTTTCTCAGGAGACATAGGACAGTTCCTGACATACCATCCTGAAACAAATAAACATGATTTAAGGATCAGAAGAAATTAAGCATGTTGTAATGAAGTACAAAATTAGGCTTTGGATTGTAAAACTGGCAACTAGGTTAAAGAAAGGGAAAAGAAGTATTTGTACCAGAAATCTATCACTGTCCTTGGTCATCACTTCTGTAATGTCACCATGCTGTTCGCATAAACTCCAAAATTCACCCTTTCCATGACTATTTCATAATGTTGATTTGTGGTGGGGTATGGTTTTGGGGTTTTTTTTTGGTTTGTGGGTTTTTTTTACTTTTTTGGGTTATTTTGTGTGTGTGTGTGTGTTTTGTTGTTTTGTTTTGGGTTTTTTTCCTGAGGTTAATGCTGACAATATATTTAATGAAGACCTACCTTATTCCCTAATCTGTTTCAAAACATCAGAAACCATTACCAGTCTCACAGTGTTTGCAGAAGCTGCCTGATATTTCTTAGTGTGTGGAATCTAGTAACAACTGAGACTTTCCTTCTTTGTATCTCTTTTAACCCTAGGAAATACTGAACAGTCTAATTCAGTAGGTATGAGAATCATTAACTGTACACTGTCAGAGACACTACTCCTTCAGGGCAGCATGAAGAAATCTGGACAGCTCCTACACCTATAGCAAAGTTGTTTTTTGTTTAAGCGTCCCCAGCTGGTACATACTTTGTACATTCATAGTGTGTGGATTATGCAATAATTGATCATATAGTTACTTTTAATACCAATTTTGTAATTTTCATAAAGTTATTTTCCTTTTTTTTTTTTTTTTTTTTTTGCCAACCCATGGAAAAAACTCAATGCCTTATTCTTCAAATGGAAAATAATAAATCAGTCAAACAAAATTTACTGATAGCTCCAGGTTTACTCATAAAAATTCACAATATAACTTTACTGGATAGTAAAAATCATGGACCTGATAGAGATAGCCATTTTATGACGTGATAATTTCCCCTCTCCCTCTGAACTACCATGTCATGTGCTACCACAAATAAATCTTCTCTCATCCTTTACTGTAAGGGAAAAATATATTATCACCTTTTCCTGTTAGAGTATTTTCTTTGTTCCAGTAGTCCTAACCACCTTTTCTATTAAGTATTTTCCCAATTAACATATCTATCTAATCTCAGAGCTAGTGTTCTCTGCTGGCATTACCTTTGAAAAGTGTTCTCCTCCCTCCCCCACGCTGGAGAAGAATGAGGATATTGCAAAAGACTGGCTATGCAAGCTTGTCTAATAAAACATGTTATCTTTTTGAGGCACTATGATGCCTGTAAAAACCCTATTAATAGTATTACATTCTTACCTAGTACTTCAGTACTGCAAAAAATTCAGAGTGAAATAATATTTTTTTTAGTTCAGATTTGCATAACAGAAACAAGTTTTGTAATTCCCAATTCATTGATAGTGTCAAAATAAATATATATTCTGAGATTAATGGAGAAAAATAAGAGGATATTGTTGAGATGATCTAAACCAGGGTCCAACCTCTGGACATTGTTCCCCGTAAACTGATTTGATACCACTCCAATTCTTGTCTTTGTTTCTGGATGTTAAATTGCTGTTAAATTTATTTCTACTTAACCAGGTATAGTATTTTATGTTACAGACATTTTATTCAGTTAGAAGATCATGTTAGAACAAGTAGAAGCATAAGCTTTTTATCTAATTGTGAGCATGAGATAGTGTTTCTTGATACATTACCTCTCTTGCAGTGGGGTCCACATAATGAAAATTTGAATCACGTCTCATTTCAGATTAATATCAAGTTTAGAATTACGGTTACATTTAGTCATTTATTATGGCTAAGAAAGTACAGAAAAACAGCAGGGTTCTACATGTTCCTAGAAACCTGTGGGAAGGTTGTGATATTATGCTGTCTCTGTAGGTGAGCACGATAATGGTTACAATCTCTTTCCACTTTCAGAACCTGTTTGGCAATGTTTGTCCTCAACTGGTCTTTAAAATGTCCTCTAAACTTTCAAAGAACTAAGGATAAAGATGTTTACTTTGATGATTGCATGCAAGTGCATGTTATAAGGAAAAAAGGTGGTAGGAAATTATAAGTTATTGTGACAGAGAGGGGTTGCTACAGTAATGTGGTCCCAGAGCTGAGCTGTGCAACCTTTTGTGGGGAGGGAGCTACCAGCAAAGCTACAGATGAGGCTCTGCAGATTGTGCTTGAGATTCTAAACACAAGACCTTGTTTTATTTTGGAGTCCCATTACTGAGTGATAGGGCAATAAAATGGCAGATGAAATTCAGAATTGATAAATGCAAAGCAATATTCTTGGGGAAAAGTAGTTTTAAGTTTATAAACAGTGGTGAACTGTAAATTATCTATTCCTATCCAAGGTGAAATGGCAGTATGTTTGACAGCTCTATGAAACCATCAGCTCAGAAGCAAACAATTTTAAGAACATTAGTTGAGGAATAGATACTAAAACAGAAACCATCCAACAGTTCGCCTGTATATGCCCATGAGATATCACTTGAATATTGGGCAGCTCTCTGGAACTTGTGTTTTTAGAAGTGAAAGTTAAAAGTGTACAGAAAGAATAATACGAGTTATCAAAGTGTGAAGCTGCTTTCACACAAGGAGAGCTTATTTGGACTAAGACTCTTGATCCTGGGAAAAAGAAAGTCAATCAAGGTCAGGCATGATACATGTTCCTGAAACACGACTGTTAAAGTGGCAATAAGGTGATCACAATCCAATTTCTAAGAACATCTAATGAAACGAGATTTAAAGCAAACAAAAAAAATTGTTGAAAACAAATGAAGTATTTCTTCACAACAGAGTGGCATTAAATTACAAAATATATTTTGAATGTCAAAACTTTATACAGGTTCAAAAAAACCCTGAATAAATTCACAAAAGAAAGCATTAATCACCATCTATGACATGCAAAAGTGCTATCACACGGGTTTTAGAAAGGTAGGCAAGTTTCCTGAAACAGGTATCATTGGTGGTTTTCTTTTTGTTTTAAATCTTCTTTAGGCGTTGAGTCTGACCAGTGGTGGGACACAAGACCACATGAACCTTTGTCTGAACACTGTTTTTGTTGTTTGCACCTGATGAAATGGTGTTATTGCTGTCTGATGTAAGCTTGGCTTATAAGCCTTTAGCATTATATTCTAGAACAAAGGAATATATAGGTAATTAGAAGACAGAATAATGCCATTCCTGGTAACTCTGACTTTTCATGTGCACTTTGTTCCATCATCCGACCACAACTGTCCATAATATCATTTCAGAAGAGACACAAAACTGAGAGCTGTTTTTCTGCTGATAAAAATGAGCAATGCTACTTTCAGGATGGGAAACCAGCTAACTGGAGAACAGATGTGAAATAGTTTCATTGACCATCTCTTACCCAATTTTGGCAGATGATTGATTTTTTTCTTCTTCTATTTCACTTTAACTTTCACTGACTTTTATTAGTTTTTTTCTAAAGATTACTGACTTGTGTCTTAATATTCCATTATACTGTAGTCTCAGGAGTCAAAGAAGTCAATGACTGCTGTAGGTGTCCCGAGCTGTTTAAAAGTTACTCAAAAAGTGGCAAGATTAAATCCATAGGGAGAACTAAAGATCATTCTTGCCATAAGACATTTTCTAAGCTTTCCCTACTTTAGTACATAATTCATTTGATACTTACGTGTTGAAATTTGTGAACTATGAATTTTTGAATCTTTCATGACAAAATAAGTTCTTATTCAATACTCAGATCTTGCTCAGGCACGTTTCTTTGAACTGAGTGTTTGAATTAGGACTTAAACATCTTTTTCATTAGGTGAAAATGTCACTTCTCAGTTCTTAGATAGGAAGCACATTTGGTAGCAAATGTTAATAAGGCAGGAAGTAGGTCTTGGATTTTGTAGTTACACTGCATTTCCTCATATCAAAAGGTTATGGAGTTAGAAATGTTGCCTGCCAAAACTCCTGGAGTTAGTATTCTTCAGTTGTCCTTTACTTTGATTGACATGTGTTGTAAAGTCTATAAATAATTAATTCAGGTTATTTGCAAGGTTCATTTACTGTTAAGACCAATATATACCTTGACAGAATGTTTAAGTGGTAGGTTGCTTTCACTCCAAGTTACTGAGCTATTTAAGTATATTGATAGGAACTTTCTCTCCACTGCTGTCCTCAAGCATAGCACTTTTGTTCTGCATCTCTGAAGAACAATAAACGATGGGAAAGGTGTCTCTTGTGCAAAATACTGAAACTATTCTTGATGCATTATTTATATAGGCTAATCTTTCTGAAATCAACATATTGAAGCATTGAAAGATACACTCTAAAATTTGTATGAAGCATTACCTTTGCTTAAAGTTTTTAGTGTAAGATGGTGATGAAGACAGAGATTGCTGCTGAGGCAAAATTTGAGGTGTTTATTCTTTAAGCATGGATTGCTTACAAACCGTATTTTTGATTATGCTACTAAGGGTCACACTTAGAAACTTGTAAACATGATTTACACAGAAATCAGCAATCGTGTTAATTCACTCATTTAAAACTTGTTCAGCAAAAAGACAGAGTTTTCATCAGGAAGATGAAACAGGAGAATGATACACAATGAGGCTAATTGCCATCCACTTCTTAACCCTTTCAATGTAATAACTAATGGAAGTGAGCTCCTGGTTTTAGTGTGTTTTATTATCCAGGTTTTCTGGTAGAATTAATTTAAATGATAGTCAAGGAGGTTGGTCTTTTTGGTTGACAGGAGCTGGAACCTGTCTCCATCTCCTATTATTAGGGGTTTGTGTGTCCCCTTTTGCCATTGTCTGTCAGATCTTTTTACAGTGTAGAAGCTTACATATCACTTAATAGATTTACAGATCTAAGAGGAGTATACAAATATATATTTAATGTGTTGTTTTTACTTTTTATTTCTTTCTTTACCTTTAATCTTTTGTGGACACAGTGATCAATGCCACATAGACACAAGTTACATGTAGAAACTAATTCTCATTTTCTCATACATTTTTTCAGAGGAACCACACATTTTTTATTTTTTCTTGAAACAGTTTACATCAGTGTGTGCATATATACACATGCCCTATCTATTATCAAAGCAAAAGGTGAAATGAGTTTTTTATTAGGACTTAATCTTTCAGGGCTATAAAAGGATACATATTTGATTAAAGGGAAATGATGTGAAGGAGCACTTTGCTGGAATCTGTTGACTTCACTGTCTTGACACAACTATTGAAGTTGCTGCAGGTACCTTGTGCAGGGTTTCCTCATTCTCTCTTGACCACTCCTTACATACATAGTCCTGTAGAACTTCTTCCCAGGTGCAATTCTTACATCTTTTTATATTGTATAATGTACACCTTAAGACTGCTAAGGGAAATGCTACAGTGTCTTGTAGATGAAGAAAGAATTATTCGTAGAAATAAATTCATTTCTCAGCTACTAAAGGTGAATAGCCCGTATCTGTGTGTTCTGTCATTTAAATATTGCTCATTTCAGATGAACTCCTTGATTGCAAGTGGTTTAGAATGTGCCAAAGTTGGTAAAATACATTTTCACTTAAGTATGAACACTCAAGGAGTAATCACTTTTGAAGAAAGAAAATGTGACAAATGGAAACCACAAAAGAGTGAAAAATGACAGTAAATATATCTGTCCTGTGGTTTCTTCATTTATGCTTTCAGTCAGTCAGCTCTATTTTATAGTAGAAGACGACTTGCTGTCATATAATCGTGTCACCATAACCTTAGCTGAGCAAGCATCTGAACAGAGCAGAAAACAGGGTAATCTTTCTGCAGCCTGTGTTCAGCAGTTCACATGTAGGCATTCTGTTCCCACAGCAGACTTAAAACCAGGCACATGCTCTGGTGTGCTCTCCCGTTACCTGTGCTGTGCTCTCCTGATACACGCTACTGTGCTCTTCTCCAGCTTTTCTTACTTCTGGGGACTCTGTATTTCTTTTAATTTTTTTTTTTTTAATTGACTTTTAAGGTTAAATAACATAGGATTCAGAAATTACCTGCTTTTGTGACATTTTTGCCAACATTTTAAGACTATGATCTATTCACATAGAGTACAAAAACATTGCTCTTTTGTTAAGTGCACAATGTTGTTGTGTAACTTAGTGTGTTGAGTTTATCAGTAAACTCTGAACCATCATTGTTAACATTCTCTATGAACAAAAGAGCAGCCTTGATAAGTGTCTGCTTCTCTGAATTTGCACACCAGCGTTCTTCAAATGAAAACTCATTTGACTAGGCTGCGTGTTCCCGATAAACACAGCAAATTCTAACAATGTAATGTGTCATGAGCAAATATGCTGTAGCTGGAAACAAACAAATGAACAAACAAAAACCATGCAAGAAACTCTCCCCACCACCTCCCCTCCTTCACCCAAAAGCTTATCTATGACAGGAACAAATGCTTTGAAAAGGCAAGTCAATGAGTTTTATTCTCAGATAAATCTGGATGGTTAGTGATGTTCTAAGGATTATTTTATATTAGAATAAAAGCCAAAAATATTTAATGACAGGTCTACTACTGTGGAGATGTTTGCTATTGACAAAATTAAACATGGTGAAGAAAAGAGCACCATGTGCTCACCAGGAAGGGATAGTGAAATGTGTAATTCCTCTTCATCTTTCATACGCTCAGCCTGCTGGCCTGGGAGGTCTTTAATGACTATTACAAGTGACTGCCTCCTCCACAGAGCAGATATACTATCTCATGGTGCTTCCCAGTGTTTATACTTGGACACTGTAATTCTGTATTGCTCTTTCTCTGACCCGAAGGCAAAGGCACTACATTAAATTTATGTGCAGTGTCAAGTCCTTTAAATTTTGGCATGTGACATCTTTTATTAGTGACATAATCATGAAACCATAACAATTAGTACCTAATCCATCACTTTATTATCTGCTCAAAGGAGGGAGGATACACTTCTTAGAACTTTGTGTCGTACAGTATTAAAAAAGATAAATAATCATATGTTAGCTAAAATGTATACTATAGTAAATAGATAAACTGGCTGTTGAAATTTTGGAAATTCTAGAAAACTTAAAGTATTTGTTCTATTAAAAAAAAATCATCTTAGCACTATGTTGCATAAGGTCTTCAGTTTAAAGAAGAAAAAAACCAAAGCTCTTTAACACTTTAGGGTTTTTTCCTACTATGCATGTGGCTAAATATGAAGATAAAGTAATTGATAAAAACCTAGTTATTATTGGATACTTAAAAAAACCTCTGAACACCTGTATCAACCTCTGTAGGTGCTTTAATCATTATTTTAAAGTGGGCTATGATGAATGAAAAGTGAGTATTCAGTTTTGATCAGCCCCTGCAGATCCAAGAAGTACTATTACCAGTCCCCATTCATTTTAAGGAGAATGTTAAAAAAAAAAAAAAAGCTGATTTAGGAGTCTCAGATTTGATCTACAGGGAAAAAAACATAATACATGTACAGATTATTTTTTTTATACCAGATACTTTATTGCAGAAAGGTATAAATAAATTAACAAATACACCATTCTGTCAGAGTCGCTGATTACAGATAATTGAAAAGTAGATGTCAGCCATACCTGTAATAATTACTGCATGAAAGTCACTGTTGAGCACAATAAAATGGTTTCATACACATACTTTCTGTGAAACTCAGAGCAGACCATTTGTGCAAACAGATTTTTCTCTCATAGTAAGACAGTCTTATTCATTCCACAATCCTGGGGGGTGCTGGGGGTGAGGGGGGTGCGAAGAGTCCCTTAAAAAGCCCAGAAAAGTTCATTTCTCAGCTCGGGTTTTTGTATAATTTAATGCCTTTGGAAATCACACAAGTTTTGACTGATGGTGTGGCATTGAACTGCATTTTAAGTGCAACGGAAGAAGCAGCAACATTACCTTGAATTAAAGAGCAAGAGCAGCATTTTTCTGGGAGTGTTATGGTACCTATAGGAAGGAAATAATTCACAAATGCTGTTCATGAAATTAGCTTTTTACCTCGGTTCTAGAATACATGATAAAATCGTCTACAGAATCTGTCCTAAATCAGTAGAAAGCTGCCCCTCCTAAATCTCAATAACTGTCTTGGGTAATCTTCAACAGCTGGGCGCTGTTAGAGTTTCTACTAATGGTTATAATGTGGAATCCTCTAACCCAGAGCTTATTGATACTTATCTAACATGGGCTTGAAATGAGGTGACATAGTAATGAGTTGATAGAAATTACTTCTATAACTTTCACACTGCTTCTAGGCAGAGGCAAGCAATCTAAGGAAAGCTATTGTCTCTTTTTTTGAGATAATGCGTTCCATTTGATTGAATATAGCTGTATGTAAAAATAGTAGAAGAAAATGTTTCCATTCTCTACCTCCCCTTACTCTGGTTGGACAAAATTACTTACCTGGCTTTACCAAAATAACAATATTTATTTTGCTGATGACAGCAAATCAAATTTATGGATGGTGCATGAGCCATTGCTATTATAGCACAGCCTATTAGAATAATATGCAGCTCTGTGAGTTAGCTAATGCCAATTGGTGTTACTTTACTTATGGCACATCAATTAGTAATTAAAGTGTACACCTGCTAACACTTACATATACACTTTATACACACAGCAAAGCACTGTCAAAGCAGAGTGGTGACTATGTGCTTGATTCCTTCCTCATTTCAATTACTAGGAAAGAAGATTGGAATGGTGCAGTAGGATTATGTGAAAGCAGGTGCTGTACATGAAAAACCCTTCTGACTGTCATTTGACAGACAAACAAGTTTTACATATGCAAGGAGTCACTGTGAAAGAAGCACAAGATACACAATCAATTTTGTGGACTTGTAAAATATACTAGTTGTTCTAGACTTGAGTGAATAATTTTCACAGAATGTTTTTATTCAGTGTATTTAGCTTTTTCTCTTCTTATAGAACAGACTGTAGTTTCCCAGTAGGTTAATATTATTTGATGATTCTTCTTCTCTGAATGTTGTTCTAACTTATATGAGTTGATCTTAGTAATGTTTCTTCTGCTATCTGATACTTTTCAGACTGTGTGAATTTCTGGATCAGACAAAAGATGAGAAGAGATGGTGTTTAAGATAGGACTGACTGCACATACAAGCACTTCCAGTGTGGATCTTCTGACCATCAGGTAATAATTTCACATCTATGATTCTTGTATAGGATCATGATCATGCAGTTTTTTTGCTGTTATCATACAGGGCCATAGAGTGTCCTGTGGATGAGCAGTAACATCACCCTACGTAAAAAATGTATCACTTAGAGGTGCTTAGAACTGTAAGTGATTGAAAACTTCTAAAAACAAAGAAAGGATTGTTACTTTTTTCATAACGTTAACATCTCTAAATATTTTACATACTCATCTCCATATTAAGTTACCTTGTTATGAATTATGCATTGACCCGGGAAGAAATTCATTGCTAAGTTGGAAGAGGCAGCACACAAAGTAAAAGAAGCTGCAGTTTGTAATGTGTTTGATCAGTGTTTAAAGAATTAGCTCAGTCAAGTTTTATCCACAACATATGGGCTTTCATGGGACTCTGAAGGTTACTGGATCACTTTGATGATTGTTTGCTTCAGGTTAATTTCCCAATTACATATGTTGGTGTCTGGCATCCAACCAGACAACTGGAGGGTAAGCATGTATAGGATAGCAGTGGATTGGGCCCCTCTTTGCAGAGCGTACTGAGAAGCAGAGAGGCTCAAACAGCTGCAGCCCTCCTCCTGTCCCTCTTTCTAGACACATTATAAAAGTGCATTTGCACTCTCTAAGTGTGCCTGCAGTTGGAATATGGCATGGATGGACAGCAGATTTGGCAGTCATCCTTGGGCTTTGTCAGGATGTGGTAAAATTAACAATGAAAATGTGTCTTCCAGTGTCCAAGATACACTTTTCTCAGTCATTTCAGAGTTGAAATGCAAATTCCAGATCCTTTTTTACTTCTTACCAGGTAGTGTATTCTAACCTTGAATTCATTGCTCAGCATTTCTGGATATTCATTCAACACTACTGTCTTACCTTCATCTGTTTTGTTTATTAATTCTATGTATTTATTTATTTGCAATAACCTTTTCTATCTTTGTCCATAAGATGTTGTTTCAGAGGGGACAGGTATCTATCAGCCTCTCTGGACTGGTGTTCCATACCATCTCAGTATGATACAATGGTAACCTCCATGATCAGTATCTGTGATGCTAGATTACAGATTTGGCTAATGAAGATTACTGATTGCATGTGTTGCTTTCCCACCTTCTAGAATGTGGCATCTTCCCAGTGCAGACATACACCCTCTCAATATCTTACCCACTTTGTTGGGGGTCAGGAGGGAGGGGTTATTCTATATGAGTTCAGAACTGTAAGTTTCCCATATACTTTGAAACCAGTTTTTCTCAATTAAAGTTGAGGAATTGTGATCACGCTCAAACTCAAAATAAAATTAAATTAAACAAAACAAAACCACTTTTTACTTGGGAGAACAGACTGACACCCACTTTGCTACAACCTCCTTTCAGGTATTTGGAGAGCGTGATAAGGTCTCCCCTGAGCCTCCTTTTCTTCAGACTAAACAGCCCCAGTTCCCTCAACTACTTCTCAAAGGACTTGTTCTCTAGACCCTTCACCAGCTTTGTAGCTTTTCCTTGGACAGTGAGATTGTGTACAGTGAAGCCTACCCAAAACCACCTCTCAGATAACTGAGGCCTTGATCACATCTGCTCAGCTCTAAGTTACTAGCATAGGTAAATTGGGTTATAATGATCTGTAGCCCTCCAAGGAAAGAGTGGAGGAGGTGGAACTGCTCTGTCCGGGGGCATAATTGCCATCCAGGACCTGACAGTTTTGGTAAGTGGTGCCAATAGTCTTGATTTGTGCAAGTGCCCTAGAGCAAAAGTGTTGGAATGGAGGTTGCTATCTGTACACTGTACACCGGAATAGCATCTATCAACAGAGCTTTATGGCAGCTGGTAACCTATACTGATTTATGCCAGCTTTACATTTGCAGCTAATCTTAAGAACCTATAAGTGATACTGGGTTTATACTGACTCATTTCTTTGATGGTACAGAAGATTGCAACTTAATAATAATAGCTTGAAATGCTATAGTTAATTTTAGTTCAAAGACTTTCTTTTTTTTTTATATTTTAAATCTGGTAGTTGATAGTCTTTTTCCTCTTCAAAGGAGGAGAAAATAAGCAACTCATTCTTTGAGAATAAAATAATGAAACAAGAAAATGGCTTACAGGAAGAGGTTTTAAGACACTTTTATCTGAACTGATATGGACTCTCATAAAACTCTTAGAAAAACTGTCCTTCAAAACAAAGAAAAAAAATCCCCAAAACAAACCAAAAAGAAATCTCAAAACATTTTTCACTCCTTCTGCCTTTAGTAGTTCACAGGGAAATACAGAAGTATTTTCCCCAGTTCTTTTTTTTTTTTTTTTTTTTCCTTTTTTCCTTTTGGCGGCAAATTTTCCTTCTATCTTTTTTTTTTTTTCATCACAACTTTTTTCCTCTTCACACTTTTATAGACTC
>JANIJG010023774.1:12436-43300 GCA_024611175.1 Megaceryle torquata
AAAAAAAATCTTTTTTTTTTTTTTTTTTTTCCTCTTTTTCCTCTGTGTGGCATATGTGCCTTCTAGCTCTAATTTTCTTCCACAACAACTTTTTCCCTCTCTGCAATTTAATGACTCCCAATTTCCTTTGTCGCACCATCTGGTTCACTCCATGTCCGTGAGACATTATTCCTTTCAGACACATGCTAAGTAACACCACCATGCCTAATTTTTTAACTGTATGTAGCGTTTGACAGAACCAATATTGTTCAACAGTATTGTCAGTGGAAAATAGGGTGACTTTCCCCCAGAGAGAACACTGGCTAATGAAATAAATAAATAATGTAACTCAGTTCTTTTTACTACTTGAAGTGTTTGGTCTTTCTGTATTGGTGTTAACAGAAGAAATAATAGGAGGAGGTATCACTGGTGACATTTTTACAAATTATGAGTAAGAAATTACCCAGATCCTATATTCCTGCCATATTCAGAAAACAGATTGTTCTTTGTTTATGGCCTCGTATGACCATCACCCAGCCAAGAAGTGAGAACTCTCTTTTAATGTTTTTTTGGAGACATGCTGCTATACCTGTTGAGATAGTTTTGTGTTTCTTCCTGTATTTCATATTTCTGCTTTGTCCTCCAAAATAATTCACTAGTTCTTCCCAAACAGTAGTTGAACTTTTCCAAGTCCTTGGGCCTAACTAGCTCCCACAATTATGATGTTGAGGAATGGGAAGGACAGTGTCTTGTGTCAGAGTTGTCCAATAGTTACTGCTTTAGCTGCATAATTGCTTAAAGCAGCTTAATAGTTCTTTACGTCTGTCCTAAATGACAAGTGACTGTTAACACCCACTGCTCTCAGCAGTTCATAACAATTTCCATAACCTATCCATAGCATTAAATATTTAATCAGGGTTACAATAAATAAGTTATGCACACAAGTCAAAGTGCAGTCACTCACACCTACACTGAGAGATAAAGAGAGCACAGGCTTTTAGAGTAACTCTATGTGAGAGGAAAACATAGTAAAATTAGGAATTCAAAGGCAATTCCAAAAGACCTTAAATGTGGTCATAAGGAATTATAAGAATAGACTTCTTAATTGAAAATTTATTATTTTTTTCACATTTTAATTACACCTAAAAACTTTGTATTTTTTTAGACTGATATTTTTCTGCTTCAATCACTAGGCATTAGACAACTCATTTACTTACAGTTTCCAGGCAGCGTGGTAATGAGACCATTTGTTGATATTCATCATACTCTATTTCATTTTTACCATTATTCTTTTCTGTTTTCCTGACTATGAAAAAAGTATTTCCTTCCTTCTGACTGAATCTGAAAAACGTGTTTCATTCCTTCCAAGCTGCAGACTTCAACAAGTTTTGAATTGAGTATGGTATCCTCAGATGCAGAGTTTCTATACATTACAGCAGGAAATCAGCAGGATGACTCCTCAGCCTTGTTTTGCATGAGCCATTAAGTTGTATCTACCTCCAGGAAGGGAAGAAAGGTGAGGAGGAGCTGAGTGTTGCAGGTCCTACTGACCTGGAAGAGAACAAGTCAGTCTTTGAACTAGAAACATTGGCCAGAAATGCATTCAAAAGGGCTCTGCTTGAATCAGCTT
Source organism: Megaceryle torquata (assembly GCA_024611175.1). Taxonomy (NCBI): domain Eukaryota; kingdom Metazoa; phylum Chordata; class Aves; order Coraciiformes; family Cerylidae; genus Megaceryle; species Megaceryle torquata. The sequence goes on from JANIJG010023774.1 coordinate 14,046, forward strand.
GCACCCGAAAACAGTGTAGCATTAAGAATACAGAATCATGCCCAAGGTTATAAAACCCACAGATTTTGAACTTCCAGTCCAAATCTGTTTGTCTCAGTGGTGCAGCAGCAGCCTATTTGGATTTATCAGCCTCCGTTGCTTGCACATTTACCTCCTGTATTTAATCATAAGTTTCCTTAGCACTGCTGCCTACCTAAAGATGATTGTCAGTAAAGGCCTGAGGGTAATACAGATGGCCTCAAAGAAGAAAGTTACATTTATTTATAGACAGTCTAGTCAATATGATACACTAGGCCTTTCTTGCAACCTGCAGTGGACACTGATCATTATTTCTATAACGCGTCTCATCTGTCAACTAATCTGACATCTCATTTCTATTGATTTTGAACCAAATGTTCCTGAACACTAGTTCATTATAGCATGTAACCACTTGTTTAATTCTTAACTATGTAATGTATAGCTACTGAGATGGCTGCCTAAGCATAGGTTTAGCTTTGAGATGCAAAAAACCCTCCCGTACAACCTTAAAGATATTGCAGCCTCGGGAGTCTTCCTTTAGTATGTTTCTTAAGTTGTTTCAGAATTGGATACACCAGCTGTGCAAGATGTACAAGATGAGGGAATGAGCAGATTTCTGGTCTCTGGCTTTTGCTGATCAAGTGTATTCAGAAAACATGTAAAGTTTCTGGATTTCATGCTTAGCTTACCTAACTTGAGACATAGATAACATGTCTGTAAACAGGGCCATGTGCTCTGCTGCTGTTCATTGGCATTGAATAGAAGATGCACCTGATGAGTTCATTGTTCAAATTCAGTATGTATCCTGTGAATCCTCTTACTGATGCTGGTTACTGAAAACAAACCAGGACAATTTCAGAAAGGTCATATTAGAAGGAGAAATAATCAAGGGACTTTGCTATCTGCATGTAGTTAAATACATGTGACTTGTGATAATGAATTAGAAGATTAATAAATATATTAATATTTCTAAATGACAAAGAATGAAATTTCAGTATGTTGTGTATTTATAAAAAAGCTCCAAAGTAGTTATAAGTTAGCTTATATATGTGGGTATATGCATATTTGTAAAATTCAGAGTTTTACAGAAGAAATAATGTTGCAATTATATTTTATGGGAAATATTGACCGCTACTATTTTTTCTAGCGTAGTTTGAGATTCTGAGTCAAAGATAGGATTGACATCTCTGTTTCATCTACTGCTGAGTAACTAGCATTCACACTTAGTATAATCCTTTTGGCCATTTATAGAACGTTGTTTTCTGTTGCTTCTGAAAGAAGTATTTGCAAAAGGTCAGCTGTGAAATTTTGTCATTTCCCTGTTCATTTAACTACTGCCCACACATCCTGCAAACCCCACACTTAACTCTACACAGATCCATTCTGGCAATTAGTTCTACATGGTTATTAAAGTTTAAAACAACCTAAGAAAGCAGGTGGTTATTCTGAAACTTTCCCCTTTCAGCACATAAGCTTTGGGCAAGTTTGCATCCAAGGGAGTAAGTGTGGGTAAAACAACAGTGGTTTGGTTGATTAGAGCTTGTTTGGTTTTTTTGGTATGTGTGAGCTGTATGTAATTTTTCAAGGCTCTTGGCTTGGTATTTTTTCTTCCACCTCTTACAGTGTCCTGATGGACGTCTTTGGGCCACCAGTCCCCAGTAAGGTGTCCTCAAAAGTAAGGGGTCCTCAAAAGACATAGATGGTGAAAGGGCTGGAAGGAATGTCCTGTTAGTTGTGGCTGAGGACTTTGCGTTTGTCTAGTTTGGAGAGAAGGAGGCTGAGGGGTGATCTCGTTGCTCCCTGAAGCTTCCTGAGGAGGGGAAGCAGAGAGGGAGGTGCTGAGCTCTTCTCCCTGGTATTCAGTGATATGATGCCTGGTAATGGTTCAAAGCTGTGCCAGGGTAGCTTTAGACTGGACATTAGGAAGCATTTCCTTGCTGAGAGGGTGGTCAGACACTGAAACAGAGTTCCTAAAGGTGGTCGATGCCCCATGCCTGTCAGTGTTTAAGAGACATTTGGACAATGCCTTTAACAATGTGCTTTAACTTTTGGTCAGCCTTGAAGTGATCAAGCACTTGGACTAAATGATCATTGCAGGTCCCTTCCAACTGAAATGAAATATTCTATTCCATTCCATTTCAAAGTTGAAATAAGAAAAATTAATAGAAAAGTTTTTTATATAACAGGTTTGAAAGTAAGTTCAGAACTCCTGTTATCAACAGCTGGTGAATGGAAACTGTCATTCCTTTTTGCCTGGAATGAATATTTAAGAAGAACTTGAAAGGCCACTATCAAAATGCTACCAACTTTTAATTGTTTTTAAAATTCCATTGATTATTTTCTTCTGTAAGCTTCGTGGTTTTTGAACAAAATTGAAAATTAAGCTTTATCTTTACAGTTGTATTAGACTCTTCTTACAGACATAATAAGAGACCTATATTGACCTTTTCTGGGGAGAGCTAGAAGTTGATGCTTCCTCAAAGGACTTGCTTTTTGGCATTAAATATTTAGAAGACAAAGACATGATCTAAATCTCCAAGTAACTAATGTAACAGCTTTACTTTCAATCAGATTTCTACCATCAATAGCATTAAAGGGTATTTGCAGATCCTTAGAGTTGTAGGTCTAATTAGCCAAGTTAAATTAAAATATGAATCTCTGTGGGATAATAGATTATTAGATTATCTTTTCAATATTGACAACTAGACTTACTCCTAGAAGGATTTTTCCCTAAGCAACTCACTTAACTCTTGTTACTCTGTACCCTCTGGGTTTGAGAACTAAAGATGATTAGAGCCTATGAATCCTGATAAAGAAAGATTACCAAAGGCTGTGAGTTTTTGATTAAGTAAAAGATTTGTCTTAGCTCAGCTTCTTTTGGTTGTCCAGATGATAAGCAGGAAAAGGAAGGGAGAAAAAGCATACATTCTTTTTAACTTGGGGCAAAAGTTTTGGTCATTGCAGATGCATGAAGTTTTTCGGAAGAATAAAAGCAAGGAGATCTAGATGGATAAACATCAGGAAAAAATGAGGTAAAATCAGAAGAGAAGCCATTTTCCATGATCAAATGAAACTCCTTGCTCAATAGCAGGAAGAACAATTTCTGTTTTTTTCTGTGACATTGTGTTTGTTGGATTTCTTCCATCTCTGCCTAGCAGAAAGAAACAAACAAGCCAAAAAGATATTTTGAAAGGTCTAGTATATCTCATGCAGAGGAGTGGAGATTCAAGACAATTTCCTTCACATAATTTGCTATATTTCATCCCTTGTGCTGAAAATGATATTCAAGAGAAAGGAAACTTAGAATTTAGACACCCTCCTTTATGTGGCTACAACTTTTTGTTTCATATACTGTCTAATAATATGACCCTACAGATACTCAGAAAGGTGTATAACCTTTCCTTGGTTTTCACATTGCTGTTATCTTATAATCAAGTTTTGGCTTCCTTGATTTCACTATAGAAATATTTTTTACATCATATTTGCTACATTGTCTTAACTCCTTTATATAGTCTTCAGCTTCTGAGAAAAACTCTGATGTGTTTATATTTGGAGATATGTTAGCAACAATTAGGGCTCGAAAGAAAACATTTCTCTATGTTTAATATTTGTATTTATGTTAATGAAAATCAACATGATAGGAAAAAAAACAGTGTTCATGAGAAAGAACAATGCATTTGTGGGCTTTAAATATATTGAAGCAACTCTGAAGCCATTACAGTTTGATAGCTGCATGCACTACAATGCACTTTCCAGAATGTGCCTGAAATTTTTTTAACTTGTTTGTTTTTTTGAGTACTGACGCTTGTAGTAAAATTCCAAAAGAATTACTTGTGCTGGATTTATGCTTTTCACAGGAGTAACATTGTTTCATGAGTTTGTATTGGGTATTGTAGAAAAGACATTCTCAACAAATAGGGGCCCTTCATCTTATATTAAAATACTTTTAAAATTTGGTTTTTTTGTTTAAACAACTCAAAAGGAAGAAAATGAAACACTACAGTCTCTCTGTTATTATTTGCCAATCCTCAAAATTGTATTTCTGTTTTATGGAGGTTCATGAGCAGGAAACTAGGATTCACCCAAGGCTGAGAATACTTATGATTCAAAAGCTCCAAAATGGGACAGAAAGATCTTGTCTCTACCTATAAAAGATGTACACTTAAAATATGAACAGACATTTATAGATGACTATAGACTTGAGGTAAAGGATTAATAGTACTTATTTAAACTTTTTCAGCGTTGAAATTAGCATGATGATTTCGTTCATCAGTTTTCCATAATAGGTGAGATAACTCTTTTTTAATATATATAAATACCTTATCTGTGCACCTAAGAGAAATATGACTGTGCTGCAATTACCCTGAAAGTTACCATTTCATGTTAGAAACATAAAACCATTGTGTCAGTTTAGTACTGAATTGCAACTGTAACATTTATAGTTGCAAATGTCCTCCTTTAGTTCACACAATACTCTGTGTATTTTGAGGTGTATATTTTGAGGAAGCTGCACAACTTGGCACCGTTTTCCAGCTCTTTATCCTGAAGCCATTATCATGTCTATTTGGTGTATTATATTTAGCATATATCAAGGTAGAGAGAAAGCAGCAAGTATTTAAATTTGATCTGCTTCCTTCTGCATGTTAAAAATGCTGTGAAGTTGAAAAAAAATAAATGAGGAAGATTTCAAAACATTAAAAGTAAATTTTTTTTAATGTTTCACCAAAACTCTTTGCAAATTCCTTCATTGCCTGAGGGAGATAATTAAAAGAGTGCTTTAAAAATAGGGCTAAAATGAGCTAGACTTAGATTTTTTGCTGTGACTTAATGGAGAAAATACTGCTTTTTCTGTGAAGCATTTGCATTTGAAAATTTGATTATTGCAATGCACAGCATTGTTGATATAGACAATGTTGTTCAGGGGCCTCATGCTATGATGACTGGCCATGCTTAAGTTAATGTGTTAGGAGCATTGCTGTTGAAGTCAGTACATATAATGAGAGAATTTAAAATAATGCACATGTGCTAAAACTTTGCAGAGTTTCATATCTGTCCATACGTGTGAACACTGTCTTTTATCTCAGTAGAAGTACCTGTAGAAATGGAAAATTGACTCTTAGTATTTAATGACCAAAAAAACCCCCAGTTTCTTCTGACCACAGAAACATTTATATCACAGGCGTTCTAAAACAGATTCAAATTTATGTGGAAGAGAGCACAGTGTGCCTCTGCTGACAAGAGAGAGGGCAAGACGCTTTTAAAGAAAGTCTTGTTTATGCTCAAATATTTTAACGTTAGACAAAGACCTGATGGCCCATGAGAACGTTTGAAGATATGGGAAGATGCGCTGATTTTAAACAAGATCTTCTCATGCCTGTTCGTGCACACATCTTTCAATGCGTGTACTTTTAGCTTTTAGTACCCTGCAATTAATTCATTGGCATCCTGTGCTCAAGGCCAAATGGGCTTTGATGTCTGAATAATAAAATCGGAGGCTCCATATTTATTATGTTGATCTATGTGGCTGACTTGAAAACATAATGCTTCAACAGGAGCTGTTAGGACTTCATTCTTATGAAATGGAATCAGTAGGAAAATAAAATAAAAAAAATTAATACATTCAACGAGATATGAGAATGGGAGTGACAAGGAATCATTCATTATGAGGGCTTTCAACAGGACAGCTTCTCTTATGGGGTCCATCTAGCTTGCAGCATCATAAATTCCTTGCTGCCACTTGAGGTTGAGGAATTAACTAAAGAGAACAGGATATTGCACTGCCTAGAAAGTCTCACTATCAGCTGCACCCCTGGGATGGGGTTTGGGTATACCCTAACACATGGACAGAACATGAAGACCACTAACTTGGTTGTGTAAAGCAAGAAGCATCTTTGACATAGGCTGAGTAAAATCTGCAGGTTGTTGCAGTGTAGGATTCCCTGTCTCTTTCTCAGCTGCTGGAAATCCCATTCACACCATTCCCTGCATCAAATCCATTCCTTTGTCAGGTCAATAACATCAGTTTCTTCCCATCCTCTCTGCGTGTGCCTGTGTTGGTGTGTGCCTGCTTTTTCCTGCTATCAGACAGTCTCCCTTTTTCTTCAGCATTGGGTCCATGTATTGTAGAACCCTCCTCTGGGGTTGTTAAGTTGTGAACTTCCTTTCCTTTTTAATTCTGGAGACATCCCGGTAAAGACTGACTTCTCTCAGTGGGGTGAATTCTCAGAAGCCTGGCTTTAGCCTCTGGTCCAGAGTTAACACATGTACTGGGGAGTATTCATATTCTGTGGCTGGAGTTAAAAAACCTACCTGTTGTGTTGTTCATAGTGTTAGTAAGAAAGAGGTTTTATCCTGTTTGTTTCTTGTGTGTGTGTGTGTGTCAGAGCATGAAGGGAGGTTGTTGTTGTGGTTCTGGAGTGCTTTTTTGCTTGTTTCCATGAGGTGGGTTTTATATTGCTGGTTTTAGGGTGTCATCCCTGAAGACAGACAGAAAATCTTTTTTTCACTTTTCATCCTGTTTGCCCACAGAGGTGATAGATGTGGTCTTTATACTGTTTTGCTGCTGCCCTGCATTACATTTACCACTAAGGTGGCCGCATGAGGCCAGATGTCTAATTGATGACATTAGAAGGGCACAGGTTGAGGGAGAAAGGGAATACAGTTTCTGATGAGGTCAGGTTGATGATTACATCTAATGTTCTTCAGGCAGCCTTGCACTAATCCACGGGAGCAAATCCCATATACCTATAGGAGAAGGGCAAGCAGAGTCTTCTAAGAGTGTGTATTCATGATGGTCACTAAAATAACACTGTTTTTTTTTTTTTTTTTCTTGCTTGTCTAGAATACTGAAGAAACAGCAAAATACCAGTCTTTTCATGTGATATTATGGGTACACTTTCTGTCTCAAATTCCACTTTGTGTTGTCAGCAACATGTTTGGACATGATTGTGTCATGTATGTGCAGAGTATTTCAGGCTTTTAATGGTGATGGTTTCCTGGTAATTTGCATTTGTAGCTTGCTGCCTCTTTATGCTTTGGAAATTACTGTTATATAGCTTGGTCTAAATGAGAAATGATGTTGATAAAAGCCTTACGGGAGAAAGGGGAAAAGAAAACACAGTAAAACTTTTAAAGTTATGCTTACATTAAAAAAGCTTTTCAAATGTATTGTTCCCAAACAAAACAAAAAATCCCCACCAAACAATATTCTATAATTTGTTTTACAAAATAATTTCACAGATTTTTACCTTTACAAAACTGAAGACTTTTTAACAATGTCATTGTACACACCATAAATGTTCACTGTTTTTTTTTATTTTAATTCCCTACCTTATCCTCATTTTACTTGTCTTTTTTTTATCATATCACCAAGTGCTCAAAACCCACATTCCGTACAATGTCTTCTGTGCTGTTTGCAGGAGTAGGGGATGCAGCAAGGAAGAAAATGAGGGCCATGTTGAGGGTAACAAGATTGGCCTGACTTTCCCCAGGGAACGGTCACCATGTCAGGATTCCTACTTTGGTCAAAGGGTTGGTGGGTGGTGGTGGCAGAGGTGTGGTTTCATTTTAACCAGGCAAATGGTAGAGGGAAGAAGGCAACTTTATTCAAAACACTGGTTACAGTTTTGAGCAACTGGTAAGAGACTAACAAGAAGCATATGGAAATTGAAGTCAGGAAGAGTCAAGTTCATACCCACCCCTTAGGCAAAGAGGCAGAGCTGGCCTGCAGCTGCACATTTATGGTTTGACTTACGCCACAAAAAAGAAGGTAGCAGTTATTTAGCATTCTCTGCCCTTGTAGCACTGGGAAACTTTCTGCTCTCTAGCAGTCAGTCAGGAGAAGGAAGAGGGTTTAAGGAGTGTGAATCATTTATGTACTGCCTGAACAGATTTCCAGCAAACAAAAAAGTTTTGTGATGCCAGGTCCATTCTTCAAAAAGAATCATCAGTCCCAGTATTGATATTTTTATGACTGTTGCCCATGTTGACATGAAATTAAGCTGTATTCTGGCATTCTGTCTTGCTCTTTGTGGTTTGGGAGCTGGAGTCTGGTTAGACATGTATTTTCTGTCTTAGAAGTCTGGTCCTCCTCGTTTCACTCCTGCTTCAGATTCCTTTATCCTGATGGCAGCTCTACAGCACTCACATTTTGGTGCAGCTCAGGCAGTGCCATAGTCACTGTGTTCTTCTCTGTGCCTTCTCTTACAATGTCTGAGCTGTATCTGTGTTTTGGAAGCAGTGCAACAGGCAGGTTTGAAGGAGGAGTTCTCTTTCTTTCAGGTAAGATGTTCAGGGTACTACCAAAGCATTGTAGATCATTGCAGTGAAAAGGAAACCAGACATGCAAACAAGGGATACTGCCCAGCAGGCAGTCGAGACTATGGGAAATACTTACTGAAACTGAATGAGGTGCTTTAGAATCAGGCACAAGAGCACAGCTGCAGTTTAATTTTGGCAAGCAGAAGATGATTTATAGGTAAGAGAAGAGTAAACCATCTGGATTTCTTCCCATTACCCAGGGCTGTGTTGCATTCATACAGACATTGTTACATTTATGGAACTGGCTTTCTCTAGAAGGAGTTGTATGTGTAGACTTCCTTTGGTGATTTACACAGCTTTGTAGTCACTCTTGGCCAAAATATGATTTGGAAAACGATGTGAGTACATGTGACAACTTAAAGTACTTAAACAGACAGTTTGTGGTTGGGAACTCTGTGCAGAACAGAAACCAAAGGCCATTCTAAATGGGAAGATTGTTTCTGTCCGTACTTGTCTTTCCCTGTACTTCAAGTTGAAGCCTGCAGGAGCTGATGGTTTGCTACTTACCCCTGTGTACTCCTGCTGCAGTACAGAGACAGAAACCCTATAGCAAGCTTCAGTCTTCAGTGCAAAAGAACTACAAAAGCTAAGGAGTGACAATGAAAATGATGAAGGAGATCACTGATATCCTAGGTTGATAGAGCAGCAAGAAGGAATTTGTCTGACAAAACTGTCAGGATAACCTGTGAAGTGAGCAACTAACTCTTCAAGCTGCAAGAGAAAAGTAAAATAGTTTTCAATTCCTGCAGCTCAGCCCAGGAGAAAATTCTTTTGTAGCCTCAACCTGGTTAACCCTGAATGCATGAACAATCTTGGACATACTCAGGTCTGCTTCTTACCTTACACACCTTGTGTTCTCCACAACTGTATTTAAATAGGAACAAACAAACAAAAAAGCCCTCATGCTTTTCTGCAAACAAAGGAAAGGCTGCTGTCATTAGCTCATTCTGTTGTGCAGCCATATGACATATAAGTTAGTTCTTTATGTGTCCAGTTACCTTGTATTAATAGATATTCTATATATAAAATGAATGAGTTTTGCAATATTTATGTAGGGGTAAGAATTGAATGGGCACTCAGTGCAAAATAGTTTAGGTCAACTTTTCTGAGTTGCAGGGTATGCTTCTGAAACAGAAATTAACTCTAAGCCTTGTAATGACCAATAATACTACTATAACTTCCCTGTATTAAAAGTTGTTCAGCTGAAAACTTGGAGATTTTTCACTGTATATATTTATATGTATTTGTAAAGTCAAGAGGAGTCTTAATTTAGTACAGAAGGCAAGAGGAACTGATGATTAGGTAAACAAAATGACAAGGCTTGAACAATGGACAAGGGAAAATATTCTGAGTTTAACTGAGGAAAATATGGAGAAAATGGAGATGATGGAAATGAAGAGTTTGCAGACGTGAAGTATGAATAAAAGATACTCTTCTAGCAGCATAAGGGTAGAAAGGAAGTAGGGGGGTCTCAGATCTTGTTTTCCATTAGTAGAAAAGGAGTTTTTAATGAGTTCTCTTTGAGAAGTTTTACTATCCAAGCTAGGACAATTTAAGAGGTTATCACCTCCACCTGTCCATCACATCCATTGAGTGGTGCTTACAAGTCCCAAAACTGGCTGGAGAGCAGTGGTTCTGGTCCTAAGGTGCTGCAGTTCAAAATCTAGCATACTAATGCAAATCATCATTGATTTTGCTCTGTGTTAATATATTGATCTATGAACTACTGTGGCTAAGAGCTCTGATTCATGATCGCTGTGGGATTTAGCAGCATTTAGGGGCAGAAGCCAATTCAGCCATCTTAGCTGAGAGCAAGTAGAGGCTGTGAGACTAGAGAATGCCAGTAAGAGGTAAAATCGGTTTATCTGACCAGCCAGAGTTGTGACAGTGATAGTCCCTGGGTGCGCATAGAAGCGCTTTGCCTATTCTCCTGGGAGGTTTTGCAGTGACAGTTCATATAACAAATGAGGGGCAGAGGGGGAGTCATTGGCTTACAGCTGCACAGCACACTGGTTTAGAGCCAGCGTGGTATCAGCTTTCAATAACTCACTCGCTGTGTTAGCCCCGTACACGTGAATTCATTGAGCATCTCCTTTTCCTTGTCTGTTCTAGCCAATTATGTTGAATTATCTTCTGGATGTATTGGTGGCACCTTCGTGAGCATTGCAGTGTCTGGCTCACGTGTTTGCTGGGTGCTGATGAAGTAAAAAACGAAGTTTGGTTAATTAAATGACATTCCTTGCACTGCCAGTTGATGATCTGCTGGTTTCAGGCTCAGGCTGGCTCAGTGTTCTTGGGTATAAGTTATGCTTGTATATAAGTATGTATATATATACACACACTATATAACAGGCAGAGTAAGTTCACGAAATCATAACTTATCCAGCTTAGGTGAATCTAGACTTAGCTGTTTCATACAGTATATATAGCTAACAATTCTGTACTTCCGTGCTGTTTGGGTTTCTGTGTGTCTGTGGGCCTTAATAAAACCCAGTGTTATGAAAGGCAATACATTACACTAGAATATTCACAAACTCAGAAATCCAAAAGTTTACATTCCAACAGTAATGATATTATATTGTCTCTACCATAAATAAATAACAATGGATAGCATATCTCTTTTTGTAAAGAATAATTTGAACTAAAAAATACACCACACTCAAATTGCTGAAATCTTAGCAAGATAATTCACATTTTACTTTTCAGTTTGTTTTTTGAAGATTGAAATTGAGTAGATAACTGTGATTTGAAAATAATGAATGCTTATCTTACTGTAATACTGATATTGAAAGATTTTTTTTTGTTATTTTGATACAAAGTTGCATTTCAGGTGACCTGAAAGTAAGGAGAGGAATATCACTCTTAAAATTTTATTACATTTTAAAATAGACTAAAAATACTAATAGTATATCACTATCTGTTTACAATACAAAGCTAGATACATTTGCCTCACCCACCTCAGTACTTGAGAGAATATGAAGGGTTTTGTTGCTGATAGCTTCAGAAACATTTGGGAAGTGAAAGTGAGGACAGACAAACATTCAGGTTGAAGTAAGTGAAATAATTCAGTAAGAACATTCTCATTACCATCTTTGGGCCATGAGGCTCCTTCGTGAGGCTTGAACTTCCATTGTGCATCATCATCATGAAGCTATCATCTTCAAAGGGAGACCATGAGAAAACCAGTAATAATCTAACAATAAACTCTGGCACAATGAAGGGGGTGGATGTACTCAGAATTATAATTCAAATTTATATGACATAGCTCTCTAGTAATTGAAGACCTTAAAAATTTATTTTTTTATATAAAGGACAAAGGGAATTGTTCTTGGGGTTTGTTTGTTTGTTTTATTCCCCAGAAAACTCCTAATTTTGTAGAGAAAAGATTCCTTGAAATTGCTTGCCTGTCATTTTCTGATCAGCTTTTGGTATACCATTATTCTTTAAGTTTTTTGTTCGTCTCAGTAACCAAACTGCAGGGACAAAGGATGAGCTGTTTCACACCTTTGCTCTTAATACTAAGTTTTCCAAATTCACTTTCCAGTTGCTATCTATCACAGTAACTATGCCTTTGCAACAACAATAATAATAATAATAATAAAATCTGCTTAGAACATGTTAGATATTCCATAATGTGGAAAAAAAAAAGAAGAAACGCTGGACTAATACGATCATATTCAGTGAAAAAGGCACTCTCAGGTCACTAAGATTTCTTCTTGAGGATGTTCCTTGCATGCACTTAAACATTTACAGTCTTTGCCCTGCATGGTATGTGACTGTCAAGGTTTAGGGCTGGGTGTTCACCAGACAAATGACAGATGCTCTCTACTAAACCATCTCCCTTCCCAAAGTGAAAAGAAAGGGAATAAAGGAAGGAGACTTACAGATTGGAAAACTTTAATGAAAATAATAACAATAAGATGAAATATTTACAAATATATACAAACCCACTATTGAATCCAACCCCCTTGATGGCAATTATGGCACTGTCACCACTGATGCTGTGGAGCAGGCAGTGGGGAAGTCCAAGACTGGACTCAGTGGCAGATGAATACCAGATTCAGGAGCTGGATTCTGTAACTGCATTCAGGAACACTTGGATTGGGATCGAAGGCAGAATGGACAGAGTCCTTCTTGGATGCCAGCCATTGAGCTTAACCCTCAGTGATCCCTCAGTTTTATGCCGAATATGACATATGTGGGATGGAATACCTCGCTGGTCAGCTTAGGGTCACCTGTCCTGGCTGCCCCTTCCCACAGGTGCAGCCTTTTACTTTCTGTACCCCACAGCATGATACACAAGATTTAGCAGTGACCATAGCAGTGAGTATAAGCAAGAGCCTTTCTGCACAACAATCCTTAGAAGTAACTCTAAATAAGGAGCGTTATCACTGCTAGAAGCAGACACTGTTTGTGAAAATATCCCATTGACTTCAGAAAGTGCACTTACTTAGAAGAGACTTGGCTGAAAAGTAAAATCACTGAACGGAATTCTAACTGAGACCAAGACAGTGACCTTTAATTGGAAGTATCATTACAGTTACAATTAAATTAAAGCAATAGAAGCACATACATACTTCAGAATTCATCTAGTGAAAAATATCTCGTCTTTCTTGATTATGAAAGATAATAATGAAAAGCCCTGCAAGGCTCAGAACTCAGAGGCAAATAATAAAAAGAAACTCTTAAATATTAGCTTTTAATGTTTGGTAGTGTGATGTTAGCGGAGAGTGGTCTTTTAAAAGGATTGCTTTTACCTAATGAGGTTCTCCTACAGATTTTGAAATGAATAGTCGGCATATTTTTTTTTTCTTTTCTAATATAACAAAGAACATAATAATATCACAAGACAGACATCATTATTTGCTCCATAATACTTTACATTTACGTTTCCCAAATCGGGCATAAAGCCAAGAAAATCCAAGTTCTGACAGCGTGGTGCAAATATGCATTTATCTTTGTGACTATAAGGTAAAATAATTCCAGTTACCTCAGAAAAAGAGCGGATATATGCAGGCTTTTAACAGAATGCCCAAAATATAGTAAATCTACTTCTCAATAATTCATTTGTGTAATTACACCCTTAGGCTTCTTAAATTATGGCAGAGACTCATTCAGGAGCTGTTATTAGCTTTGAATCAAGAGGCATGCATTTTTTTATTCCCCTGGGAAATTCTGATTCATAGTCCAGAGAACAAGGATAAGAAATTTCTAGGGGAATTTTGAAGAGAAAGAGGGAATTCAGTAAATCTGGGAAGCGTGACATAAGCTGCATATTTGGTTTTATAAGAATTCTTGGAGTTCTGAAGATAAAGGTGATTCCGATGTACCAAGAAACATACATCTTCCATCTTCTGATGTAAAATTTGCTGTTGCTACTTCTTTATTAATTCAACTGAAGTAGTTCTGTACCAAATGAAAATTCATATTCCATTTTTGAATATAAAAACATGTTTGTCTTCTAGGATATAGAAACAAAACACAGGGATTTTGAGAGAAAGTAGAGATTTCAGCAGAGCTGCTGTGAAACGTGCTGAAGCATAGCTACAATATTTTCTGTTGTCAGCAGCTGATATAAAATAATTCAGTATAGAAGCTGTATGATTAGCTCCTCAGGTGCAGTGCAAATGTTCTTCTGTAGCTTTTATTCATTTCTTTGCTTCCTAATTTTTGTGATCACTTACTAAAGAGTTCAGTTTGTGTAATGAGAACTCAGAAAATATACGATCTTAAAAGGTAGTGATGGCCTAATGCCTTTCAGCAGGTCAGGTATTTGGTTTGGGATTGTCTGTAGGTAAACTCTTCTAATTCAGTTTTCGAATGTTTATCTCTGCTAAAGCCTGGACATTTTGTTTGTTTACATATAGCTAGCATGAATATTGTAAAATATGTTTACTCTGGCTCCAGTGGTATTGAATGAAATGTGAGCCAGTTTGCTAAATTTGTGGCTAAATTTGGCTGGATGTCTCCAGATAGCCACTGCCGGTCTGTGAAAGAGAGGAACATTGATACCCTTCTTTCACAATCATACTTTTCTACCCCAAAGAAAGGGCTCTTTTGCTGTTCTGTTTCCTTTTGAGTTCATCCAGCAGAACAGTTTACTTTATTAATTTTTCATTACAGGGAAATCAACCGTGATTTTGAAGCTTAAAAAGAAAGAGTAGGAAAACTGTAATGTTAACTAACTTGTGAGCAGAAGGTTCAGGGCCTATCAAATAAAACTTTATACAGTAAATTAACTCTCAAAATGTAAAAGTTCTTCAGATGGAAAGGGCAATGATGAATTGTTTTAAGTGAGAACATAAGACCAGGGTCTTCTAATAAAAAGTCCTGACCCATGAATGTTCAACAATCTGTTTATCTCAATTGAGCAGAAAGATTGCCAAATTTAAAATGCACTGCCCAGATGATTGAGTCTTATTTCCAGCATATACACATGGTGGAAATAACTCTATTAGCATTCATATGCATCAAAACTGCTACGTTTTACAAGGCTCTTCTTCAAGGATCTGAAGCAAAACTGTTACCATGAGATGCTGTTAAGAAACACGTTAACACAATTACAAAATGGGTCCAGCAAAAGTATTGAGGCTCAATAAGGAGGAAAGGAGATATTTAATTATGATACAGCAAATGCATATTACAACATTTGAGCTGCAAAGATGATGTACAGTTGACTTGTTTTGCTAAAATGCAATAACACTATTGCAAATAAATGAAATAGATTACGGCATTTTTTTAAAGGAGGGAACATATTGAAAAGTAATACAAAATTCAGCTGGCAGTTGATAAAATAAAGATACTTTTTACATGTGAAAGTTAAATTTATATTTTAGTTGCTTTGAGTAAAGTCTGATGAAATGAAATGTAATGAAATGAGCTCAGACTCCGTGGGTTTTTTTCATAGCCGGAAGGTATTCTTAGCATTTATGTTGACATTTGGAATAGGTTTAGACTTCTGCAAGCTGTGTAACAGTAGTCTGTAAAGATGCTGTACTAGCATATTTTCAGTTAACCATTAAGTTATTCAGGTAAAGTGTTTATGAAGAGCTTTCTTCCAAAATCAAAGTCTGCTGAATCTTTAGTGGTCCTACCTTTTATTAAGCAAGTAGCTGTGTTATTTTATCTGTGTGGGCAAAATGGAGAATATTACAGGAGATGGTGTGATCGAGGCCACTACAGAAGTAGTGTCATACAAATCCTGTTCTGCCTCCTTGAAAATGTCATTAAAGCTTGTTTTCTTTCCACTTTTTAAATAATTAAAAGTAACAGAACCAATATAGTATTGCTGAAACTAACTGTTGCTGAACTAGAGCAGTGTAAATTGTCCTTGGAAAAAGACAGCTGCAGTGATATCTAGATTATTGCATGTCACATAGCATGTCAAGAAGAGAAAATTTGAAACAATATGAAGAATAGGGTATTCTGAACTGCATTTCATGGGGAAATCCACTAAAGAATTCCTCATTAGCTGAAAAAAAAAAAAAAAGGAAAATAAATGCTGAGTGCTGCTTAAACATCTGTAAAGGATCACAGCATACCAGCATGTAATATAATGATTTTTCTCTGGTGTTCTAGAAAATCTTTGAGCATTTTAGTTTTAAATATGAGGGTATGCAAATTGAAAAGCTCCAATACCATATCTTATATAGAATTAGAGTGGAAAGAAAAATTATTTTTCTGAAATCCTGAAAATTATGAAGGCAGCAGGCCTTAGATTTAGGTTTTTTCATTAATGTGGATTTTATCATCATGTCCCCTAACATTCATGTGATAAGGTGGAAAAAAGTAATCTTTTTTTTAATGGAAGTGATGTCTATTAGTCCAAGGCAACAAGCAGCATGTTCTCATGGTCCAGAGAAGAGAAGGACTGCATGTATCATTCATCTCATTCTTAGTGGGAAAGAACAGCAAAATAAGAAGTACATAGCATACTTAGCATAAATTGTTACCTTGCTCAGATAATTTTTTGACTAGTTATGGCTAATTTAATCTTTAGTTTTATACTCCCCCTCCACCATTGCTTCACGCTGATCTTTTGGCTCCTAACTTCAATGAACTTTTTGCAGAAGTCTGTGCATTTTCAACTAGATAAGAAAACTTAGTGATGCTGAACTAAAACTGTGTCTTTTGCAATGATCTTAGGTGCTTAATGAATAAGAACTTCTGCCTTGAGTGGAAAACTAGGAGTCATCCTTAACAGGAGAATTAAAAAGTACTGGTGGGAAGGATTTGTTAATATGATACCACTTAAATGAACAATCACATTGGGGGGGTGGGGTTTGATCAGCACAAGATTTATCAACGTGCTCATTACTGACCCCTCTAAGCCACAGTGGTCATGATACTTTACACTGTTTAAATTGTGAAGATGGAAAGAAAGTGTTTAGATCCATGCCTCTAAATTCAGATGCATGAGCCATAATATTACCTGTTTAAATTCTGGGACCCCAAAAAATACATTTCAGCTTTTAGCTTGACCCCTTAACCTACCACTTTATTTTCTAGGGCCTCAATCTGCTGATCTGCATGTTCAACAGGACATGCTGCAAAACTAACTTCATATTTTTTAGGTTTTTCAGCTTTGGAGGATTAGTGGGATTAAGTCCTAGAGTTTGTTCTAGGTTTGAGAAGGGTTTTACACAACCTGTTCTTAATCAGAGATGAGCACATGAATTGTCGGTCAAATATTTGTACCGTTCAGCAAATTTAATGTTTTGATTTTATCTAATTCAAACAGCCACTGTATTTGATCATTCTGCAGAAGCTAATATGTTGTGTTTGTACTGGAAACTGAATTAGGAGGTAGCAATGTCTCTATGAAAGCCTGAATAAACCAACCACGATACCTGAAAGTACTTTTTACCAGAAGCAAAGTTCATATACTCAAAACCGACTGAATAATCAGAGCAAAAAGTATTTTATGAGTGTGTGTGTACAAAAGTTGTGTGCTGCATTTTTCCCATATGCAAAATGAATAAGCAAATGTTCCTGTAGGTTCATGGTTTACTGGTATGAATACTTATCCTAAAATAAGATGTGTACTGTAGAAGTTTACAGGAACAGTGTAGCTTAGTTAAGAAGAAAATGACTGAACAAAATGGAAGTTGTTGTCTTTTTCCCCTGAAATAAGATAATCTCGAGCGCTCTTCCAGAGAAAAATGAACAGGCACCTTGGAAAAAGTTGAAGGACACAGTTCTAACTTTTTAATTTCCAATTATGCAACTTTTATTTTGGTAGAGCAAGTGTGTTTCACTGATAAGAATGACTTCTAAAATATAATTGAATATTTTAACTTTTAGTATATGCATAGGTTGGTTTATTATTCCTCTTCAGCCATAATATATAACATTTTACATCAGGATTACATTTTTTTAGACTAGGTCTTTTATAATCAAACCTGTTTCACAGTTTAATCTTATCATTATATTACAGTCCAGTACTCTTAACATTTTTATTGTTAATCAGAAGCTGGCAAGATTCTCTATCATGTAGCTCTTCCTTGCTTCAAAAATACAATATCCTGAACCAAAAACTGGAAAAAAAACCAACCCACCTCTCCAAGATTAACAATAATTCTAACAAAAAATTAAGACCAGGTGAAAAATGACACTTTGGTAATCTGACTCAAAGTTAGGAAATTAATGATTTTGAAAAATGTTACTTGTAATTCATTATTTTATTGGATATCTAAGTTTGTGTACTAGATTGAGCTGAAATGGTAACAATTTTTCTTTCATATATGCATTTTGCTGCATTTGATTTTACAACTCACTATTAGAAGTGGTAATGCTGAAAACTAAACAAACAAACACTTCTGTAAAAGCTTTCCTATTACATGAATATCCTTTTTGAGTTTCTTCTTAATTACCTTCTCTGTTACTGTTTGGACAGTGGCATTCTAGTAGTTCTCATGTTTGTGGACAAATTTGCAGGCAGGAGTTTGTAATGGGCTTTGGGGCTGACTTCTTCCACTAAATGAGTTCTTTTCCGCACATTACTTATTTAATTCTGATTGCTAACAACTTCTGAAATATATTTGAACCTCCTTAATACAGTTAATCAGTTTTGTTAATACCTGCAAATAGTTATAGATAAGAATTAATAGCTTTTTCCTTATTCTGTCCCAAATTGCTTTAAAGAGGTCAAAGGAAACTCAGTGTGGGTCACAGCATGGTTTTGGCCCTAAATGATAATGACATTTGAGATTACAGATGAATGAGGCAATGCTGCTATGAGATATAAGTACATATGTTTCTAACACATTTCTGAACTTTCGGTGTGCAAGATTAAAACTGTCAGATCACAATTAAAGCTGTTCTGCAACTGAAATGGTGGCACTTCTTAAGACACATAATGAATCGGTACCATTGTTCTAAATAAACCCCAGATCATCGCTGAAACCATTCTGAGACTTCTAACCCTATAGCTCTCCCATGGGGAGCACTTCTTCAACTGATTATATGTGGTGGTTAAAATCAATAGCAAAACCATGGAAATCTACTGTTATTGTCTACCTAAATGCTGTGAAAAGTCATCTCTGATGTAGCCTTGATAATTTGAGATTCGATAACATTGTTCTTTTAACTCCACACTATCAGATATAGCAAAGGTTAGTAGGTCATAAAGATACTGTCTTAATTAACTGTTAGAGAAGTTAATCCATGCTTTATGTTTAAGTTCAAATGCAGAGATACTATGATAATACCATAGCTGTTACAGGTTGTACACTTGATACTTAGGACAGCCTCAGTAGTAGCGTACTGGTGCCTTTTATCATGAGTGTTTTGGAATAGCCTCAAATGTAATTTCTAATTTAACTATGACATTATAAAGATAAATCTAGTCTAAACTTGTAAGTGTATATTTTCTTCCTTGGAAAAGCAGTATCTCACTTTCAGTATTACTTTTCAATAGGTTTCTGTACCATAAATTTCAGTTTAAGATTTGAAAAGCTTCAAAATGACTGAGAAAACAGTTGGGGTTTTTTTGGTTGACTAAAAGGATGATTGTGGGAAAACAGGGCAAATTCTGACAACTGTAGGTTTGCCCAAAATAAATCTTGTAAAAGTTTTACAGACTATTAAAGAAACATTTGCTGCTGCCAGAAACCTGATGCCTGGAATGTAACTGATCGTCATAATCTGACTACCCATTGCATCTTTCGATGTGAGAATATAGGTTTGCAGTGTTTTTTCAAGTGTAAAATTGAATACTGTAAGTTAAAAGAGAATTCAGTATCTCTTGCTACAACTGTGTCAACTAATTGCCTTTTTTTTTCCATTTGCCCAGAGACACGGTGTTTGTGAAACACATTGGCTTGTCGCATGTCAAAGTTCTGTACAGGAAATAAAAAGCAAAGTTGGAGGTAAGCTCACATGTACACACACACACACACATATGTAAATACATGAGAAAAACACCACCAATGACAAACAGATCAGACATTTCAATAATTTTTAATGATGAAGAGGTGCTCTCTTGGTATCAGTGACTGTGTCTGTAGAACTCTTCAAACTAGGGTTCTGCAGCAGTCCTACTGTCTTACAGGTAGAAGAACTGTTTCTATCCAGCCTCCTCAAGCTACAGTAGCTCTGATGATGATTTTGTTTTTTTATATACATAACATTCTTGGGGTATTTCTTAGTTACCAGAGACTAATTACCAAATATATCACATAGAGATTCTATGGGCCTAGGGAAAGCTGACTTAAGGCTTGGAAACCTGAGTTTGCCTGAAGACTTGATTTCCTATTCAGGACTCGGAACTGGGAACACCCTGGACACCCTTATTTCATCTCACTGGGGTGAAACAGAGCAGGTGAATATCAAAATACAGTAATAATTTTGTATTCAGTAAAATATGAACAATAAAAATACTTTAATAAAAATCTGTATTTAAAGATGGGAAGTATTTGTATATGTTATGACCATACCATTTTAAGTGAATTGGTAAAATTTATTTATGTATTTATACACCTATAAAAATAATAGTCTCACGTCTTGAACAGAATACTTTTACTTATTACAGGTGAGTGATACCACTGAGAGATCTCATCACTTACAAATATCAATAAGATCAAATTTCTTTCATTTAACAACTCAGAATTCAAATTACTTCTATTGTGCTGAATAAACATGGAGCTCACTGATATTTTATGAGTGATGAGAATGTTCTGGTGGACCTCATTATTCACAAATCATCAATAAACCTAACATTTATTCAGTTCAGCAAACCAGAAGGAAAACTGAACTGTGAATTTAAATTATATGAAAAATAAAGGGATATAAGATAATGTGTAAGTAACTGCACATAATCGAGAAGAATAATCTCAGCTTTATTCCTTTAAACATGAGATTACTTAATGTTATATTGAATTCCCATTGATTTAAATATTGCTCAAGTATATAAATTTAACCATGCTCCAGGTTCAGCAGGGGTTCTTAACTCCTATTTACATTCCTAACCTCCTGCTGAAATCATGTGATTAGACATTTGCAGTATCAGACTGTTTCACATGGTTTTCTACACATCATTTATTTACCCTTTTGATTTCAGACATAAAATTGGCTTTTTATCAAATCCAGGTTTTCAGAAACAATGAAGTGTTTAGAAGCAGATGTCCTCTGCTGGAAGCTCTACAATACCAGTCCTTCATACTTTTGTAGTTCCTGTTTTTTTTACAATTGCACATACTTAATTACAGCAAGAGGGCACTTAAGAAATCAGTTTTGTCTCACAGGAACTGAAATAATCCTGTATCTCTTGTCTGACCAACCATTATGCAGTTCAAAATGTATTGCATACAAACCTGCATACAGAAATGCTGGAAAACATTAACTTGAAAAAAACCTTAAGGATGTCCAATGTACTTTAAAAAGTTTTTGCACAGAATACTGATGCTTATCAATTTCTTCTTGCACCCTCTTGATTTGTCTTTTCAGTACTTAAAAAGGGAAGAAGAACCGCAAGGCTTAAGGCTTGAGTCTGACTGCTGAGTCCAGTAGAACCTTTGATCTTCCCTCCTCTAAGTGCTCCTGACCTGTTTGCATTTCAATGGCAGGTAATAATACTTCTATTTTCCACAATTGCTGGTTATGCCCACTTCACTATCTCTGTCCAATCCTGCCTTCTTTAGTAATAGCACTAATAAAGCTCTCCATCTTTGATGCTGTTGTTTCTGTTACATGGCTAAAAACACAATCTTCAAGTGCATTTCAGCCTGATGAGAAGTGTCTTGCTTGCTGCTTTCAAGAAATAAAAAGATCCTTTAACTAGCAATAAGGAGAGAAATGAAAAACTGTTTGGACAAATTTTTCTATTGCAATCTGCAGACTAAAGTTGCCTCAATTATATTTTGCTCTTTTTGTCTTTTACCAATATTGCAAAACTCTGTATCATTTATCTCTTAGATATTTCTAAAATATTGATGTTTCCACCCAAGATTTTTTTCTTTTTTAGTTTTGCAATTTTAGTTTGATCAAGTCTAACTATAGAAGACGACCTGAGATCTCTAATGTCCTTAAGACTATTTTTTTTAAAAAATTTTCTTTATACTTATGCTGTGGATTAAATCTCTTCTGTGTGCTTAAGCTGCGTCTTCCTCTCTTCACACATAATTCAGTCTTATGTCTCTGGTCACATATTTTTATAAAGCTATCCTTTAATGTATTAAAGATATTAATCATTGTGTTTGAGAAAACCCCAAAGAAGAAATCATTTAATAATAAAACAACAATAACATCAACAAAATAACTTAAAATGACTTTGTAATGCTTCAGCAGCCCCATCTCTCTACTATCAAGATAAGGGAAATTGGAGTTGTGAATTACTCTCTTTTTCAAATACATCCTATGAAAAACTAACCCTGGAACCTGACTGCAGCACATTTAATGTGCCTTACATTTTGCAGTCAGGTCAAGAGCAAGAAAGAGCAAACTGATTTTTTTTTTTTTTTCCTGTATATCAAACATTCTTCATATATTTTTCTCTGTATGCTTACCTGATTGTCTAGCTGGTCTCATGGTGTTGGGTCATAGGCTGGACTTGATGATCCTGGAGGTCTATTCCAGCCTCAGAAATTCTGTGATTCTGTGATATATATCCTTTCATCCACATTTCTGCAGATGTAAGAATAACTACAGATCTGGAAAATATGGACTATATGGAAAAATAACTACAGTTTGTTTTTTAGCTTACCTTTAGATGAATGGGCATGCAGAAAATATAAAGTGTGCAACCTGAGTTTAAAAAAAGAAAAACTAAGGCATACATATCACAAGAGATACGAGGATTAACAACAAGCATCATATGTTGTTATTAGAAGAAAGTGTTGGTCCAGTACTTGAGAAAATTACCAGCAAGCAATGCCAATGAAAGTTGATTATTTAATTTTCAGTTACCATTAAAAGAGGATCTAGTTAGTACAGTTACTATTGATTATAAGGAGAAAGGTCTCAAACCTGTAATTAGAAAGAAACAAATTACAGAAAATTTTAAGTTAGGTGCTGTCAGACTCCCTGAAACTCATCAGCTTCATCCTAGGGTTCTTGGAGGTTTTCAGGACCTGAATGGACACAGGCCTGTGTTATCCAGTCTTGATACAGTGCTTTGAGCAGCAGGTGGGACTAGACACCTCCCAAGGTCCCTCTCAGCCTGAGGTATCCTAGATCCTGTCCAGTGCCTGTGATTTTACTATGCTGCCTTTGAAGAACTGGAATGATACAGCTTAACTGAACAGAACCTGTAGAATAGGTTGAAAAGAAATAAATGGCTAAAAGAAAGGGCCTGGAAGGTAAGATTGATTAAATCAAGGATGTTAGGTCCAATATAAAGGGCATTCCCAGATGTTCTCTCATTTAAGACTTACTGCTTCTAACAGTGCAGCCATAGCAAAATTTGCACTCGATGCATTATACAGAAAGAAAATGTAAAAAACCCATCCTCTTCTTCATCCCTGGAAAGATGTTTCATGAAAATGAAAAAAACCTACAAAACAAAAAAAAAAAAACACCCCACCCCAACAAAAACAGTAACAACAAAAACCCAACCAAACAAGTACATTTAATATGAGTGCAATAACTGAGAATGGTTTACTGCTTTTATCAACTTATTGGCAGATTAAGGAAATCCTCAAAACTTTGACAAATATGCCTCCTCATTTCTGAATAATTTGTATATTGATTTCTCACCTAAATGTTTATTCCATGTGTGTTCTAAAACAAAGAATTATAATATTGCTTGGAATAAAATTTACACTGTCTTAATCATCCACAAAACACCTTTTCATTTATTTCAGTGAGAGATTGTATATTATGTTAAAGGTCTCTGGGTTTTGTGGAGGAAAGGATGAAGTTCTTGTGGAAGAAACTGATTGATGTTGCAATGTTTGATGGCCATAAATACTCCTGAGCAAACAACTCTGCAGCCAGCCTGTGAGGAAACAAGCCAATGGATTTGGAGACGGGTCAGGGAAAGGAGCAACAGATGGGCAGCAGTGTCTGTGGGTTCACTGGTGCCCATTGCTTTCCTTTTTCTCATTGTTGGATGGTCCTGCAATTTTAAGTATGTTAAAATGAAGACATGATTATATTCTTTTAAGCTAAAGGATTGCAATCATTTCCAGCTGTCCTGTGACAAGTGAGAGAGTCTTTGTGGCTCTTCCCATTTCAGTGCACAGTAAAATGGAGTTGCTTGAATTCTACTTCCAATGTTAAAACTAAAATATTGTGAACCTTCACTCAGTTTGATTTGCCTCCATGAGATAATCGTCTTGAACACAAGATGCTTGAGTTTCAACAGTAACCACTTAAGCCAGGTGAAAATAATAATTCTCTGAGAAATACTGTGTATTATCAGGGCAGTGTAGAATTATGCTTCTAGAAAGTATCCTTAAGTGCTTCTAATTGAAAGCTGAAGTTCCAAAGTGACAGGAACATAGCTACAAATGCTCGCATGGCAGTGTTAGAGGGATGTTTCCCACTTTGACTTTACCAATGCCTTTTTTAAGAGTAACTTTTTATAAAGGGGGAACTAAAACAGCTGAAAGAAATGGAGTGACAAGAACAATAGGTGCTCCTTCCATGAAGGAACAAAATGTAAAGGGTAGGGATTTTTCCTTTTTTTTTTTTTTTTCCCCCTCTCTTTTTCTCTCTCCATAGGTGTCTAGCATATGTTTCATAAGTTAAAGAAAATAGTGCAAGGGGATTTTATATTCCCCCATACAATGATGGTCTAGACCCTGCAAGCTCTCAGTGGAAGGCAAAGATTAAGTTAAATTTTTGCAAGACTCTTAGGATTTGACCGAGACCCCTTAATATGCTTAGTTTGCTGTTAGAATTAATTGCTGGCAACCTTGAATCTCTTATGTACTGATTAGTCTTTTCTACTAGACTGACAGCTTTACTACAGCCTCAGAGTGGAAACTTTACATTCTGTTTTCTGTTCCTTTTACTTTAATATGGTCTTCCATTAAATAGCAGCCAGTAACTGCTGTTTGTGTGAATCGATGCCTCAACATTAAAAAGACGATCTTTTAAAATGAGAAAACGTTACCATGTAAAAGATTTTGCTAGTTAAAGAGGACAACTAGACTGTGTGTGAATTATATCTTTAAAGAGTGTGATCCCGTGTCTGACTCTTACGAATTAAGAGAAACAAAGAGCTACTTACTTAGGGCTAGTGGGCTGAAATGCACTTACTCTGCTGACTTACAGTATTATGTATATAAGTGCCCATGAATAAGTGATGTTTCTGTGTGCAAGGTTTGTGCTCCACTTTAATCTTTACGTAAAGTTCTTCTCTTGTTCTGAGGCTCCACACAGAGAGGCATTTGAATTCCAGAGACTGGAAAACCATGCTCAGGTTTCTTGAAACAACTGTGCTGAAACATGCATGTTGTAGATACATGTATAGGCATATTGCACAGATTGCATATGTATATATGTATGATGCACATACACAGATACTCAAACCGTCACCCCTACATGGCTGTGTATCACTTTCTGTACATAAGCAATAATCAGCCCAAATAAATGCTAATTTAGGTATTTCTGGGAAATGTCTGCTGAGGCTTTTCTGGGTCTGACTGAGTACAATCAGAATGCTTGGAATTCATATGGATTATACATACAGCTGCCTTTTATTCAGATTTAATTCTGTAGATTATAGAAAAAATGATGCATAATTGTATTCAGCTATATAAAGTGATTATCATTTGACAGTTTCTAGAGAATTATGTGGCAGTGGGTGTAAATTTAAATATGTAGATATTTTGAAATAGGTTTGCCCTGCTCCTTGAGAATTGTGGATACTGAATGCAATAAAGTGTAACATTATCAGAACGTGTATTACTTTGCGTAATGCTGAAGCCACTCTAAGAAGGATCTGAGCATCACTCATCTGTTACCAGGTTCACACTGTACTTTAAAGGAACAACAAATAGGCCACTGTATGTGATAACAGAGGAACTGTATGCAGTAAAAAAACCCCACATCAATAGTCAAAGACAAAAGAGGATTTGGATAAAAATACAAACTTATTGGAAAAGATGAAATAGGTATCTATCATCATTGGTATTTAGCACTTACACAGTGTTTCAAACTAATGCTGTCCTTATAAAGATGGAGAGGAAACATCAGGAAGCGACCACTGTTTCTTCATAATTCCCCTATTCTCCTGTTTAATTTACACATGTAGGGATTTTTTGGTGGGGGTTTTTTGTTTGTTTTATTTTCTGTGTTTGCATTGGGATGGGTAGTGTTACATTTAAGCCACTAAGAAGGAATGGAAGACCATATAAGGGCCGCATAAAAGAAATTACCTATCAAAATAAGAAAGCAATACTTCTTTATTTTCTAGATATTATTACCCAGAACAAAGATATGAACTTAAAGGGTGGAAAAATTGAGTCTATGTCAGGAACTCATACAGTGTGAGAAGACCCAGTGTCTGAATTGCTTTTGAAAGGTTTGCTATGAGGGCCAACAAGGCAGATTTTTAAAAAACTGTTTGTCTCTTGCAATTTTTTGAAACAAACAAACAAACAAACAAAAAAAAGATTAAAAGAAAAAATAAAAGAATGAAGTGGGAAATTTATATGTGTTTTCAGATTATGAGAAAAGTTACCAAAGGCCCCGATTTCAACATACAAGAGCTGCGAACAAGAAATGAAATGTTACAAGATTTATGAGGGGTTGGAGTTCAGTGAGTGTGTGTCTAAAGAAATGACTTGCATTTTAATGAAGTGTGGTGCGCTTGAGAGGCAATAGCTTGGTTATCCTTTCTGAACAATGACTTTGACTGTGTGTGCTGTCAAAGAGAGCTCATTATACCAAAGAAGTTATAATTCAGCTCTATAGATTGATATGATGGCCTCCAATTTATAGTATGCTTCTAAAGGCAATGGAAACAGCAGTGAGGGGCATCCAAAATGGTAATTACTTGTGGGAAATAGCTTCATCATTTCAGCTTCCAATTCAAAGGGCTTTTTTTGAAGAAAAAAGAACTTTTAATTTGGTCTGTAACCTAAACCTCAAGGCTATCCTACAACATTGCACAGCAGCTAAAAAAAATTTGAGTCTGTCATATTGTACAGATCGAGAGAAAGCATTTAACATGTATCGCCTCTGAAGCAGCAGTTAGCAATTTACATTATCTTTCTAAATATTGTGGGTTTGTTTCTTTACAAGTCTTTCCTGGCTTGTAGCATTAATGACTAATTTCTTTGCTTGCTTGTTTCAGCAGGAATTGTTGATTTGCTAAACTTTAGTCTTAAAATCAAGTTAAAATTTTTATTTTTTTTGCAAAGGGAATTCCTGCAAAAAAATATTTTTCGATCTGTTGTCAGCTAGGAGACTTTGCTTGCTTGATTCTTTTTCTGTTTGTATTCTGATTGATCACCAGCTATTTCTGCTTCCTGAGGAAACACATATAGCTGCATTCTGTATGAAAATATGAACATGGGTAAGATCTTCCTAGTGATACCTCTGTTGCATGTGAATATGTTTCCTCCAAGCCTTAGGCTAGCAAACAAATTTATCACAGCGATATTCCCTGTAAAATAATACTGTAGCAAAAGAGTGTATACAAGATTAAATGAACCACTACTTGAAATTCTGATACATATTCATCATTCTGAGGTTTTGTTCATTCAGATTTATTCTTTTTATAGCAACGTCCTGATGGGATTTTTTTTTTTACCTCCTACATCAAGGAGTTAAATGAAAATCCTACAACCACAGAACAAAACGAGGCTTAGTTCATATGATAATGAGTCAGGATAATTGCAGCTTTCCCTAGGTAATCTCAGTGTCAATTATTCATGAACCATTGACAGCAGACATGACATTTCCAACTGACAGCTTTCAGTCGTTTTGTTTACAAGTATGAAATGTTTAAGCATGAAATGTTAGGAGTTTAAGAGTTGTGATTTTTTTTTTCAGGAAAGATGGAAAAATAGGAAAATAAAATGGAGATATAGTGACTTTTCCTCATAAAGTACAGAAGAGGAGCCTATTCCTGACAGTAACTTTTGCAGTGTTGTTGGAATGAAGCTATTGCTCAGTTTTTAGGATCCATGGAACTCCAAAATCTGCGCTGAGCCCAGGTGACAGTACTAAGACCCATCCTGGCACATAAACAGTACTATGCCATTACAGGGGGGAGGAACCTTGCTTTGCTTCCCATGCCCTCACTGTTTATTCCCACTTAACACAATAGTCAATATCTCGTATAACACATAGAGAATCCCACCAGGCTTCCTGCTTCGGTTCTGTCCTTTAGTCCATATCCCTTTGTACTTCCAAAAAAACCCCAACCACAATCACAGTCACGTTCTTGTCTTTCCCTTATGTGAAACTGGACTCTCCTAGCTTAGAAACCTGCATAGATATGAAATGTAAATTATAGGTTCTCTCAGTAAAAGTTACATTTTACCCACTACAAGTTAAATTCTGATGTATCTTTAAGTGCCTTTGAAAGTCTTACAACTGCTGTTCTTTATCTGTGAAGACATTAGAATATTTTCCAATACTAGCACCCTAATTGAAATTAATTGACAATAATACAATAGGGAGCAAGTTTTCAAAGGCATTTAAGTGCCTAAAGATGCAGATAGGTACTTAGTGAGGTTTTTCAAAAGATTCTACACACCTGACTCCCATTATAAAAAAGTTTAAGGTGTCTCAGTCCATTAATAAGCTATTTTAGTTTTTCAGCCTTCATCCTAATTTTGAGATAATGACTGTTTAAGAAAATGCTCACCCAGGCTGAGCATTTACATTTTTTTTCTTACCAAGTTATTTTTCATTTGAATGCATGTATTTCTTAGCATAGCATTACAGATATATTTTTAAAGTTTTTTTTGAGATAAAAGGACTAGTAAGGCATACTGGAAAAGTTGGGGTTTAATAATGATTAGGGTCCCTTGAGTACTTACAGTGGTTGATTTTTAGGATGCATCAAAACACAAGCTACAATACCATATTTCCAGAAATGCAGTCTCAGCTGAAGTGCAGCACCAAGAGCAGTGCAGATGCAGCCACAGCCTTGATGGCACACAGACCCAGATCTCCATACTCTTCTAGCCCATCTCCCCACACTAACTCTGATCTTGCAGCTTGCACTCATAATTCAGTCAGCTAATCCTTCATGGTTCAGAAGCTCTGGTAGCCTGTATTAACACTGGTCCCTCTGGACTCTTACTGCTCTTGCAGCTTCAAGACATATTACTCTTCCATTTCATTATTTAATTGGCAATGTTCAATTGTCAGATTGATGAGATATGTGAAATTTATCAAAAGCAATGCTATTTTAATACTTGATTATTGCCAACTTGTCTATGTTCATTTTATTGTCCATGTCATTTGATTTTATTTGAAGAAGTGGGTAGATTCGGGGTTCTGTTTTAGGGGGGAGT
>JANIJG010023774.1:57734-79653 GCA_024611175.1 Megaceryle torquata
TTTGTAACAGATGGTGACCTGCACAAGCGGTGCCATGGAGCACTGTACGGTATTCAGCTGCAGCGGGCCTGTACAGCAGGCACTGCAGAGATGAGCGTTGTGCTCCCATGGCCCTTCTGTTTCTTGTTCACATTTCACCAAAGAAGACCAAGGGTTTCTATCAGTCACTTCTGTTATTGGTGGCACTGAAACTGGAATTGGTGATAGGAGCCACCACACTTTTACTTCATGTCCAACCCTACTCCTGTTTTAGGAATGCTGTGCTGCTGGCACAGGGAAAAGAGCAAACATAAGGAGCTTTTACAGACACGCTACACTATGTGGCACTAGATGTTGCCAATAAAAGACATTTGCCATAGTAAGTGACTTGCAAGGTCTTTCCTCTGCTGAAGATGCTTCTTAGAAGGCCAGAGTGCAGAGGTGGCTGCAGCACAAAGCATAGAAAAATCTCCCAATGGAGAAGAATACGTTAATGGTAGGGCTTGCAATTAATTTTTAAAGCGCACTATAAATTAAGTGCTTATAGTTTTGAAGTGAATTGTAGTGCAATTCAACTGTTGGGTGCTGTAAGCTTCTTGAGCTTTAATTAACCACTACATTCATTTTTAAAAAAGAGAAAAAAAGAAAAGGAAAATAATATTTCTTTCATGGGAGAAAACAGTTGACTGTGTTTACATGAATCATTTAGTATCTGTCAACAAATGATTACCAGATCTCAGAGGCAAATATCATCTAATTGGCCCTTAGCATTTAGAAGCAGTTGAGTGATTGGGAGGATACTGTTACATAAATAGTGTTACATATTATGTTATCTTAATAACTAAATGATATAGAATTTATATGACAAATTATATTGAAGGCAACATGCATAACCATTTATTATTCAGAATGCGAGGTGAAATGAGACAACAACTAATCCCCACAACAAACAGTGCTCTTTACACATTAATACTGATAAATTGAAGTAGTCAAGCTAAATTGTGCCTAGCCTTGCCTATATAAGCCAACTGGCACCTCTGAAGTTGTCCTGATGTATCGCAAGAGAGTTTCTTCAGTGATTTCATTACATCTGCATCAATTTTGCAGCATGCTTTTTATTTCCATTATGCTCAGAAGATGATGTTTGCTACTTCACATGACGTTAGCTTTCAAAACTAATGATAAAATTGATGTTGGAGGGGGATCACATATGACAACCTTCTCCTCAAAATCATCCTAAGATTCCTTTGCAGGATGCTGTAAAATCAATATAACACCATTATCATAATGCAACCATTTTCTGTGCGTTCTTCCTGGGGCTGGTCATCTCACTTTCCTGTTAGGATTGTATCCTCCTCCTCTGCTTCACTGCTGCTGTGACCACATTTTTCTGTGCTCTAATGTGGGTGAGATGAAACTGCCTTCTCCAAGTGCTTATCTTCCTCTGTTGACTATAATGGAGCCTAAATAACTTGTCTGGCTTAGATCATCTAATGGAGAGGTTAACTCCAAGGTGACATGAACCTTACAAATCATTATAAAATAAAAGGTCATCTGGCATCCAACTAGTATCATGTCATAGTTTCTCACACCTGTCAGAGTTTTTATTCAAGATCCTAAGGCTTCATTAGGTAGTAAAATTCTAGTTTCTTTGGTGCTGTTCTTGGTTGTGTTTCCTTTTTTTTCCCCCTTCTACATGCAGATCTTCTATGAATACACAGGCCCCCTACAGAAAAAAAAAAAAAAAAAAAAGCTCCTCCAATACATAGGTGGGTTGGGAGTTCAAACAGTTCAAATTCTTACAAGCCTAAAGCAACTTTTTTTCTTTTTTTTTTTTTTTCCCAAATCTAGAGTTAGTAGGTCAGATCTTGGTGTCATTTAGACATGTAAGTTACATGAGATCAGTCTGAATCGCAGAGCTTTATGTGGCATAGATTTATTAAATTTAGATGTGGTATTCCCAAATGGTTTCTTCATTGCTGTGCACAAAAATTGGCCTAATCTTCTTCTTACTGGTTGCACAGTGACAGCAGAGTAGGTTCATTGACACTGGCGTAACGATGACCATAAATAAGTTCACTACAATGCTAACTGCCTCTTTTATGGTTTGAAGAAAACCAGATTGCATTTCTGCTTGAGTTTTAGCGAAAAAAACAATGTTGAAATCAGTATCCATAATTTCTTCTTTTTGTCCAAAGATTAATTATATACATTATTAACTGTAACGTCAGTGTCTCTGGGTAACAGTTGATATTTGAGCTTATACGGGTTCTTGGAAGAAAAGGACACACTTAGAACTGAGTCTTAATAGTGAAGCAGAAAATGGAAATTGTAATGCTTTGAACCCAAAGCAATAAACCAATATTTAAGTTGAAATATAATTTGATTTGGATTTTCTTGTATTATCCATAATAATCTTCAATTAAATTGGGAAAACTAATAAAAAATTATATAAATAGGTATGAAAATATAAGTAAATGTTTGCTTGTTTCAAGGTCTTTTAGTTTTTCTCAGAGTATGTAACTTGTTTTTAAATGGCTCTTGGTTTTTCCACATCATTCTTCTCATATGCTTGCAAAAAATTCCTTAGCTGTGGTCCATTATATTCTAATGTAAATATAAATTCATGTACATGCAGAACTGTACAATATGAAATGAGTATTTGTGGGTTAAAAAAAACCTATTACATGTTCAAAACAAAGCAAACATCCATCATGGAAAAAAAAATTAAAAACTCACTCGCTAATTTTGTTCTCCCAAAAGGATTTGGTGCGAGGTACAATCACATACAAGCAACAGCAGCATTTAGAAAATTTAGAAAACCTGACCTTATAATGTGTTTTGGCTTTGGTAGAGAAAGTGAAAGAACATACTGGTTTTGAAGTATTTTCTGTTGATTGTGAGGTTACTGAGAGTCCTGCTGGCAAAATTAAGGGATTGCTACTAAAATGCAGTACACTGCCTGCCTCTGCCTCTGGTTCAGGTCTGTATCCTATTGTTAAGGGACTGGGAACAAAGCTGCAATATCAGTAATAAGCGGCACCAGTTTTAAGTCACAATCTTGTATTATCTGTCCCTGTTTGTCCTTAATACATTTAATTCGCAAGTTCCTTCCCTGATATGGGTAAGACTCTCTGAACTGAAAGTCAGTCTGGTTTTGAGGCTATGTGGTTAATAGCTATTTGCATAGTGACTTGAGCTACTGCAGGTTTAAGTCCTGGCCCAGGTAGCAGGTTGGAGGCTCCTTCCAACCAACATCTGAATGAGTCATCTTAGTTTCTCTGGAGGTCAGCTGATTGTGAAAGAAGGTGCCATAAATACAACAGAAATTACATCAGTGCTGATATCATAGGACTATTGCTGCATATTTCACTCTCCCACCGTTGAAGTTTGTGTAGATACAGAGGTTCAACAGTTCTAGACTCTACTATAACACCAGTTAAAAACATCCTGCTGTTCTTTTAAAAGATAAATATTTTACTCAAAATGCTTCATAAATGTAAAATCCCACAGCACGGCCTTCCTGAAAAATAATAACATTACTTTCTCAAAACCTTGTAAGACAAAGCACAAACATGAAAACATTCTCACTGAAGAAAACCAGGTCAATTGCAAATGTTGCAATTATGTAAGAAATTCACCAAGGCATCTTAATCCCTTTTTTTCATAGAGTCAGTACTGTTTCAATCCAAAAAAAGTGTCTTGAAATGCATGTTCATCATTGCTTCCCAAACACCACTGGGCACTTGAGATGCAGTTTGTAATTTTCTAGAGCAGAAGGGATAAAATCAAAACTGAATTGAGTCACAAATCTTAATTGAATTTTTTTAATAGCATCATTTTCAACAGCGATTATTTCATGCTTTCAAATTTGAATATAGCTGAGTTTGTTTCTACTTTAACCCTCTTTACATTCATTTTTGAACACATTTGTGATGTTGGTATAAGTACATCAAAGACAAAAGAGATGTGGGCATGGGTTTGGGTTGGTTTTTTTTTCCTTATGAGCGGTTTATTGTTTGATTTCTGCACCGATCAATAAATGTGCCAAAGCTGCTTTTATGCAAATTCAGAACACTGTTTTCTTTTTTTCTCTGGGTTATTTTAATGATGAGGAAAATGTTAAACAACTCTTGTTGTAGGAGGGGGGAAAATAAACCAAAAAAGCCTTGTATGAATATGCCACATTTTTTTCTATTGAGTGAATTTTGAGTATTGTTTCAACTGAGTCATAGATGTTTCTATCTACTTTCAGATGTGAGTATGATGGAAAAAATTGCTGGGAGAATTAACTCCTAGTAGAAGTGTCTTGGGTCCATAAATAGTTGACAATGATCTTCCTTCCAGTCTTTATGACAGCATCTTTAGTAGTAAATTTACACACCATCCCCAAAAATATTTCTGAAGAAAAGTCAATGTGATCTTCTTTAAACATGTTCATATCAGCACATAATTTTGGTTTTGGAGAAGGGACTTGTGCTAAATTACTATCACAGAAACACAATGTGTTCTGTGTGTAGTAACTGAGAAATCTTGGAAGAATTTGGATAAATCAGATAGTCAAGCTTTGCCTCAGTGGTTTTTCTTTTAATGAACCCCATATTTTAAACCTTTGTCAAAGGCTTTTGCCTCTGCTTCAGTGTTTTAGTTATGAAATTCAGATAAAGATACAGGTTCAGACTTTACAAACAGGTTGAGGTTAAGACTGTTTGATGTAAGTCCTTATCATTCAATTGTTGTTAGGTTTGTGGATGATTTTTTTACAAAAGACATAATTTGTCAGAATCACTGAAGAGACTGAGAAAGAAAGATGTTCAGGAACATAAAACATGTGTATCCAGTCCTTTCTATTTTTGTAGAATTATTTTATTCAATATTTAGCATCTTGTTATAGCCAGAGCTATTTCAATATTTTTTCCACCAAGTAGCTATTCTTGTTTTTCCTTTATTCTGTTCCTTTTTTGTTCTCTTCACTTTTGTCCTCAGTGCCTTGCCTTGCCTTCCCTTGTTTGCTTTATTTTTTTAATCGGCTACATTTCTCCCATGGCCTTGTAGAAAGCCTTCTTTGTCCTATAATAAGATTTGCTTTTCACCTTTCAATATAAAAGTACATTTTAACTTGTACATAGTAATTGTCACTTACTCTTGTTTTTTCATACTAATTAATAGTTAAATGGTCACCATCCATTTATTGAGACACTCAGACACTTGCTACCATCCTCATATATTCCCTAGGAGAGTAAAATGTTTCCCTATTTTCCTACTTGAGAACAGAAGAGTTGCTAAATTGGCCTTCCTCCTGAACAAAGATATCAACTAGGGCTCCCTGTGCCTGACTTGCTGCCAGATGCTCAGGGCAAAAATGACATTTTTGGACCAGTCTGAAATCTTGCTTCCCCAAGACGCAGAGTTTACCACAGAGCCCACCCATCCCAGTGTGCCCGTTCTGTCATCAAGTCAGCCAGGACAGTTTAGTGTGACACATGCTGCTACTGACAGGTTTTGTCTCAAGAAACTGGTGGCATATGAGGTATGAATTTATTTCTACAGATGTGTTAGAAGATCAATAAATTACAGTAGCGGTACAGGCAGCTGGGAGTCAGTAACATCTCAAACTGGCATAGCTGTTCATTCTATAGTGTGATAAAATGTCAATAATGATCAATTCCAATTGCAAATTTACCATGGCCTGTTGAAGATGGAGGAGAAAACCAGAGCTTTCTAAAAATCAGTTCAAAATGTAGATGTATTTTATTTTTAAGAATTGAAAAAGGGCTGGCACCTTCCCCTCCTCTTTTTGCATTATTATGCCTATACTTAGACAAGAGTTTGATTGGTTGTTTACCTATTATTCTGACCTCCGAGGTAACTATAAAAAAGCCCCCCAGAAGACTAAAGTTCTGCTACATTTAAACCAGAAGAAAATAAATAGATACACCCACTTTCTAATGCTTTTCAGACTTAAAACAAATACTGAAGGAGAAATATTTACATGAAAAGAAAGTTTATGAACAGTTTGATTTAGCAAAGCTGAAATAATGTAAGACACGACGTGTATTTGATCAAATTTTCTTGTACAAGATGTAATGTAGCAGCAAAAGTAAAACTCAGTAAAAACATCTAGCTATATGCAACTGCTTTTTCTCATGTCTGTTGTCCCATATTCTCTTCCAGGACCAACCAGCAAGCTCTCACCATTGTCACCTGCATTTTCCTCCTTTTCCTCACTGCCCTCATTCTCTCCACTTCCCCGCCTCTCACTTTTCTCCTGACCCCTGTATTACCTCCCTCAAGCAATTTTCACTTCAGATTTGTTTACAGGCACTTACCAGGTCTCTCTCGGAACGAGAAGCAGCACAGCCATTCACTGTAGTGCGGGATAGGAGAAGTGCAGGTTGTTTAAGAGAACAAACCTAAGACATCAAGTTGCAGTACCTGTTGTAATTGAAGGCAGTATTGGCTAACTGTCCTTTGGCTTGCTATGCAGAAGGTAGAGGCTGGCTTGCTCGTTGCAGGCAGACTGGGTTGCCACACACCAGCTGGAACAATCTCTAAGAATGTAAATAATTGTGCCTGTAAGGTTATTTCAGAACTTTAAACACTAAGATTTAAAATCTCTCATGCGAGCACAGATGGAAACAATGCTGTCACTGCAAAGGTTGCCATTAGAAACAGATTGAGCCCGATAATCAGACTGGACTACTAATGGCTACAAGTACACTTTACCTAACCAGTACTGGCAGGATGCTTTCCTTACAGTGATAAATGTACAAGCTGTGACTTGCATTTCATTTCCAACCTTGGCAGGCTAAACCAGTCTGTTAATGAATGAAGACATCTTTAAGCATGCAGTTGTATGCCAACAGCAGTTGGTAATCCTCCATATCCATCTTAGTTCATTCCATTTACAATTCCACTTGTAATCAAGCAATGAATAACCTACTGATGCTTGGCCAGCAATACCCACGTGACCTTAGAAAGTGTTTGAAATCTGCAAAAAAGCTAAATATGCTTGTCACTAGTATTCCTTACATTTTCACTTCAGCATGCAGACAGGCAGTACATTTGAAAGTCATTCTGAAAATAAACTGCAGCAAACTCAGTCAAAACTTTTATTATTAAACATGACACACAAAAAAGAGCCTTTTGGAAACAGCTATTAAGAGCAATATTCAGCATGAGATGTTTCTGATATAGCATATAACAGAGTACATAAAAAACAATAATTTCAGTAAACCCCAGAGATCTATTTATCATGATATTGCCACTAAAGAAGCTGAATTTTACAGTAGGCTGGAAATGTTTGGTAGTATAATTCTCGGTATTAAAGGAAAAACTGTTTTTCTTATTTTGTGATAAGGAGAAAGCAAATCAGAGCAAATAGAGATATACTAAATTTCAGTACTCGCCCTCTGCATAATACACTTTCTCTTTTCCTTAGGCACGTAGAGTCACTATAGGCAAAAATAAAAGTACTTCCTCATTCCTTCTTTTGCCTTGAAGGGACTGAGCTGCTGCCATTCATTAAAAAGTCAGCTGTTTTCTGACTAGAGGAAATAATGTAGTAATAATTACTGCGGCTTCTGTGAAATTCGGCATATTTGAAAATTCACTTACAGTTTATCTGAAGTTTATTGTGGTGTAATACTGCATTTATCACCTCCAAGATCAGCAGTGTGTGAGTGGGTATGACCTAGTGTTTACTTAAGCTGTCAGGTAAAATAATTGAGCCCACAGTCAAAGAAAGAAATCCACCAAACTGTTCACTAAATTAGTTGCTGTATCTCTGACTTTTATTGCACATCTAATAAATAACCTTATTTTAACTGCAACAACTTCTATGCTTTAGCGAGTGACCACCATGTAACACCTAAAGCCACGATAGCCTATATTCCAAAAAGCTTTTAGCATTCCTGTGGTAGTCACACAGAAAGATTTAATCCTTCTTAATTTCCTAAGACAAGTAAAAAAGTAAATTAAAAAAAAAAAAAATTAGTGCGTTGTCCATCTCTTAACACTTTGTTCAGACATATTGAGGGCAGGGGCAGTATTTGAATATGAAGTGTGAAGCAAGAGCAGCCACTGTGATTGCTCCTGTCTGCAGGTGTGCAGTGCAGACTGCTGCTGGCCAGGACACTGAGCATGCACTGAGACTCACCAGGCCCCACTATGGCCTCTGCTGCTCCTCTCCTGGCTGCTGGGAGCAGCAGAGTGACACTAATGTGGGCTCCAGCACTTCAGCATTTGGTAATTTCACTTAGCTGCTCCATTTCCCTCCTCCACCCACCTAGCTACCCCGCTCCCAGCCAGCTGCCGCAGCTGTAAAAGTGACGAGACCTCTGAAGTGCTATACCCACGGCACTTCCAGAGACCTCCTTACGGTCACACTTTGATGCACCATTTGAAGCATGTGGAGGTAGGCGAGAGGTGAAAAAGCCTCAGGCGTAGACACAACAAATAGGAAGGTGATATATATCCCTGCAAGCTACTTGGTGAAAATCAGCAAAAGCATGGGTAACTAAGCTAAAAATAAAAAATATGGATAAACCAGAACTATGATCATGCAAACCCAAACTGAACTATTTTTAAAGGTTACGGGCAGGTTAGAAAAGAACAGTTAGCCATGGAGTCATAGAAGTGTTCTGTTTGCAAGAGACCTTTAAGATCATCAAGTCCAACCATTAGCCCAGCACTGCCAGGTCACCACTAATCCATGTGCTTAAGCCCCACATCTATACCTCTTTTATATACCTCCAGAGACATTGACCCCGCCACTTCCCTGGGCAGCCTAGGCCAGGGCTTGACAACCCTTTCTATGAAGAATTTTTTCCTAATAGCCAATCTAAACCTCTGCTGGCACAACCCGAGGCCATTTCCTTCTTTCCAATCACTTGTCACATGGGAGAACAGACTGAGCCCCCCACCTCGCTCCAACCTCCTTTCAGGTAACTGTAGAGAGTGATGGCTTCAGCAAATCTGCACCGATGTCTTACCTGGTAGCCATTTCTCCCTCACAACAAGCATTAGGTTTTGCCCAACTTCTTTTCCCAATTGTCTTTTGGATAACAAGACACAGACTCAGTAGAAACACCACTAGCTTTACTTCCCCTCTGCCTTCTCACTTGCCAGCAAAATTTGTGAATTTTCTAAAAACACCTTACTATTTTCTGTAGATGGATAGAGACCATTATCGATGAAGCTACCACTTCACCCACCAGATAGCTAGCAGAATTAGCATGTTCCTAACTTAATCTGCCCTGGATA
Organism: Megaceryle torquata; assembly: GCA_024611175.1. Taxonomy (NCBI): domain Eukaryota; kingdom Metazoa; phylum Chordata; class Aves; order Coraciiformes; family Cerylidae; genus Megaceryle; species Megaceryle torquata. The sequence goes on from JANIJG010023774.1 coordinate 66,978, forward strand.
AGAGTTCTGATCAGTCCCCATAATGGAAAATTTTGTCTTGATAAAGCAATGATTTGTATCCAGCTGAAGAATAAGGGTTCACTGTCAAAGGAAAGAGCTCTTATAGCGCTACTCCCAGCTATAGGCAATATCATTAGCTGTTGATTTGTTCAGAATTGTTGTGGGTTTTGGTGTGGTGGGGTTTTTTTGTTTGTTTGTTTGATTTGTTTTGTTTGTTTAGGTTTTTTTTTTTGAATAAAGAATGAGTTGGAAAAGAAGGATTTTTATTTCTTGTATGTCCAAATTCTTTCCCTTTTCAATAAGCCAGATGTGAAATTAGTAAATCCATGGATTCATTACATTGCTGAGAAGACACATTCTGCTACATTCAGTGACCCTTGAAGTTTTTATCCAGATTCCTGGGCCTACTGAGGAGATAGTGCTGGAGAGAGAGGAGAGAGGGAGAACTCTCTAGGCAGTAAAAAAAAATAATTAGCTTGAAGCAATAGGAATAAAAATAACAATGAAATTTTGCCAAATGTATCAGCTTAAGTGAGGCTTGTCCTAAGGAAACGTCTATATCTAAATTTTTTGGTGCACAGCTTTGACTAAGGCTATATAAACACATTTTTGTTCAATAAAAGAGAAAGTTTGGAATTTGTTCTTGTATAGCTTCTGCAACTTACTGATAAAAAGCTGTCCATCAAAAGGGTTGGTGACGCACATGTATCATCTCACTGGTGAGCTATTAACAACATAAATTGATTACATGAAGAGTGTAGAAAGATAGCTTATCTTTGTGCTGTAGCATTTTATACTACTGAAAAAGAGAGGGGAGTTTGAAAAAGGCTTTTGCCTTAAACTGCCTTGAAACAAGCTTGAAATGGATCACTCAACTCAGGTTTTTCTTTAGGGACTTGCAGTGCCAACCTCAGTTGTATCAGTTAATCTCTGAACTTTGCTTCCTCTAACAAAAGGAACAGAATATTGAAATCTATTTAATGTAAATTTTAAGGACTTTTTTTTTTTTTTTAAGATTTAAAATTTTGGATGCTCGAAACTGCTGTTACTAGCAACTTTCACTGCGTTACATACTATGATAGACACATCTTTTCTACAGTTCAAACAGCTAAGGTCTAAGGTGAATGACTCAAGGAAGCTCCATATTTTCTATCAGTCACAAGCGGTTTTAAAGAACAGATTAGACAAACATCTGCCCACACAGAGACAGCATGGCTGCTCCTACTTTATAGCAAGATGACTTCCCAAGCTCTGTTCCAAGTTTTTCATTCTAAAGTGTTGCTTTTGTGGCATTTGTCCTAGGAGTGTCTCATCAATACTCAGGTATTTCTGACCTTCGGGGTAGAAAGTATATTATGAAGTCAAAATTCCTCAACAAACAACTTTTAAGATGAATTTCTTCCCATGATTAGTAACAGCATCTTTTATGTTGCTCTTGTACAACGAGCTGTGAAACCTCAATAAATCTATCGGTTAAGAATGAGCATTTCACTTAGAATTATTGTCTGTTTTCCTTTATGAAAATTTACTAGCACTGGGTTTTATCAAATAGCTACATCTGTAGATAAGTGCCAAAGTGAAGTCAACCCAAATATAATCACTGAATGATAAAAGTATGCTTAGGAGGAACATAGACACAGTGGGACAATTAACCTCAAAGTGACATAATTTTCATTTAATAAAAAATAGTCGTTATTTCCGTTTTATTTTTTACTTGGTACATGAACATGAAAAGAAGAAACCTGTCGAGTGTTAAATATTTAACAAAGAAAAGTGATGGAACTCCCAAGTGATCTATGAAGGCCTTATGATTTTCAGAAGTAATATCTAGGTTAGAAGAAAGTGGAGAGTGCCTGAGAAACACTTTGTGATTTCTATTTTCCATGAATCTTGGATGAGTAAGCATTCCAGACATGGATCCCATTTATTTAATTACTTTTTTTTTATCTTAGCTGCTAAGCCATTTCAAATAAATATATAGGTAATTCGCACACACACACACAAAAAAAAAAAAAAAAAAAAAGAAAGAAGCTAGTGCTGAAGTCAAACCTGATACCAAGTATAATCTTCGAGTTCTCACAGTGCTTACGTCCAGTCAAGCATAGTTTTTAAAGAGAATTCACTCCCTCCCTAAACTTCCCTTTTGACAGTGTCTGTTGGGACAGGATACTGCTGAGAAAGTCAAGCACGTAGGATACTCTCTTTGGTTTACCTGGGCGCTGTGATATCTGTAGGTGTTTGCCTCGGTAAAGGTTCACGCATGCTTAAAATTTAGACAAAACAGCTGCTTTCCGGTGTGTAGCTACCTACTGAAGTCTGCATCCTTGCTTTAGCCTGGAGCTTTCTTACACATTAAAGGAGATGAATTAAATCTCCAGCAGCAGAATTACAGTAGGATCAACAAAAACTCAGTGCATGTGCTGAAGGGAACAGTTAGAAGTTGTGATGGTCGAAAACTGTGCCTCAAATATGGATCCCATCAGAGGAAGATCTCCCTCCCTAGTTAGGATTCACAGGGTGACTGCCTATTGCAGCACAAGCAAGGTGACTTAACTTCCCTGGACTATTTTTACTCACTCAAAGGCTGACCCATTTAGGCAGCTTTCTAGTTAATTTAATTCCAAACCTATGCCCTGAGCTTGAGTGTAAGAGACCTGGCTTTACTCTCGTCTCTGCTTGAGAAGATCTGAATTCTTACCTTCCAGGAGAATATCCCATAAGATATTCATGAGGGAGGAAAATATTTTCCCCTTCCCATTTCAGCCTGAAAGCTGTTCCACTTTGCAATAACTAATTAAATATTCATTGCACCAAAAAAAGACTAAACCTGAGAGCAATTCCTTAGCCATGGGCTATGGGTACCCCTCTTAAGATGAAGAGCCATGAATCCAGTTCTTGCTCCACTGAAAACCTTGACAGGGTAATCAGGGAAACAAGAACTACAATATTTGCTCTCTGGAGAGTGAACTACTCTACGCAAAGCGAACAAAATAGGACACCTCCTACTTCCCTAGCCAGCATAGTAACTATTTTAGAGATATGCATGAAATATTTTGTTGAATCTCTTCAAGCAAATCTAAGAATTGACAGTGGGCCTCTGGCAAGTAGATGGAATAACCACACCACAGAGCAGTGCCACTGCTGCCTTTGTATTAGAGCCAGTCTACTCAATGTACTCTGAGCCTGAATAATGTATTGAGACATACAAGCAGGAAAAGCTATAGTCCTTACTACATTTAAATGGAAAAATGGGCTTGCAATGTAAAGATGGTTATATCATTTAGAAAATGAATTATTTTATTACTTAAATAAATTATTTAGGGGGCTGGAGGTTCCAAACCTTAAGGGCTATTGTTTGCTTAAAGAAAAGTAACATAAAATGTTTAATTCTTTTATTCTCTAGCATTAATAACTCAGTGATAATTATTAATGTAGAAATACGCCTATCCTTATAAGCCTGAAAGAATAAAGTGATTTGTTAATTGGTTAACTATAGTAATGATTAATAATAAATAAAGGCAGTCATATTTCTTTCCCTGGGATATCGTATCTCTACTTTTGGCAATTTATAATGGACCTCTGGGTTACTTGTTCTAATTAGTAGGTTGAGACGTTCCTATTAAACATGTACTAAGTAAAATCAATTGTGTTATAAGGCAATATATGCTTTACACGGCATATATAATGAGAAACATTTCCAACAGTAGAATACAGAAGAGACACCATTCTCTCTGTTGTAATTCCAACATCTGATTGCTGGGGAAACCCACGGAATTTTATAGCATTGTAGCCTTTTGTACCCAGCAGCTATTCTTCCTTGCTCCTGTGGTTACTACTATATTTTTAAACTGAAGGAGGTTAACAAATCACGGATGACCAGGGAAGCTGTGCAGCACTACACATTTAGGACAGAATTTTCATTGTTGTAAGTAAAAGTCCATGGCTAAATCTTAAAAGACAGAAATATTTTTTCTTGGCTCCCAAAGGAAGTCATGAGAGCAACCCAGAGTTCCCCGGGCCTACGGGGTTCTACTAAAGAAACACCTTTTCTCTGGTGTGTTTTGGCATCTAGAAGCTGCTGGGATTGGCCGTGCCTGACCTACTTGTGTATTACAGACCAGTTTTGTGTATATATTTGCAATGTTAAGTTGTTAGAGTCTGATACTAGGAAGAATACAACCCTACTCTTCATACTGAAATAGCTGAACATGATGTCCAAGTTGATTGACTTGATTGTCATCTTGACTGCAGCCTCCCACAGTGAAATGAAGAAGCCATAAAGGAGGAAGAGGAAAGAAAATAAAAAAGAAGAAAGGGAAAGAAAAGAGCACCCTTTACTTACAGTTAGTTTTTAGACAAAATGCTGAAGAATGCAAAAATGCCTGTGGCAGGGTGAAATCACACATAACTGCAAGGATAAGAGGTTGGTCTTTCTAGTGACCGGATTCTTCTGAATTGCCTTCAGCTATTACTAATGATTTGGGGTATTTATATATATATGACAGAAAATACATCATGTAGTGGTTACGTGATTGAAGGTGTAAAGTGACTGACTGCCTGACAACTAGATTTGGAGGGGGGGGCTTGGTCAAAAAACTGTAACAGCGTACCCAGGAAAAGAAGGGAATGACTAACTACTTCATCAGCTACTCTACAGTTGTAGTAGAATAAGTGGTTTAAAAGTATTCTCATTCTCAGCTTCCTAGATTTTTCCGTTTTGTGAAGTTGTTTTATGTGTGATTTGCTTTTACCCTTTGTTTTGTTTTTGTTTTGGTTTGGTTTATTATAAAGTTTGCTTGTGAGTGGGAAAGTATTGGCTTTTCTTGAGTGATCCACTGGAACAAGTTTCCCAGATCTGGGGAAAAGCGAGCAGTTTAAATTTTGTATTCATCTCTAGGGAAAGCTAATGTAGGATGGACCTTACAATTTCAACTTTTAGACACAGTCATCTTCAGTCTTAACTAGTTTCTAGAACAAAGGTATATTAATTTCCTGCCCTTACTTCTTTGCAAGTGTGATGCTGAATTGTAAGTTCTAAATCTTTTTCTTTCTTACAGAAATTAATCTTCATTTTCAACTGAAAATTAGTTTTGCCGCACTTATGTTTAACTGTTTTATTGTTCACTGTTAATGCCATAATGTGACACATGACATTGTTTAATATGGCTTGATCATTTAAGACTGCTTTGTACAGGTTCTGAACATAATCCAAATTAAAACATTTGACCATGAAGACATAACCTCTTTTAAACAGGAAAGAAAACTACTTATGTACTTGAGTATTTTGAAGGCTACTTAAAGACAGAAAAAAATGGAAACACTCCTTTCTCCAACAAACACCACTAATATCTGATTGTTTTAATAGAAACCATACCTAAAAATATATATTGGACACTGAAATGAATACTCAGGAATTTCAGAATTTAAACTCTACTATTTTTTTATAGGAACTTTTCTTTTTTTTATCGGTTTCCATATTTTATTTGTTTCTCCAGACACCTGTTGCATGGAACTAGCCACACTGAAGCCAATGCTGGAGTGGTACAAGACTGAAAAAACAAACCTTGTGGAGATCTGAGGAGGACAAAGTGCTTCTATTTTAGAAAATAGCTTTTTGAATTTTCTTGCTATGATAAATATCAATTTGTTTAAATGAAAATACTTTAAATATTAAAGTTTGTTTCATCCCTCTCACCCCCCATATTTCTCACAGGGTTGACTGTTATGAGTGATTTAGAGTTTACCTGATAAAATGTCGACCTTAAAAGAGAAAAAGGCGTTCCTAAATAAGAAGTGTAGCTAATTAAATATACATAATTTCATTCTTTCATTTTCTTTGGCAAGGCTTCGCAAGACTTAATATTACTTTAATCAGTATATTCAAAATGAAGCAATAAAAATTGAAATTAGGTTTGAAAAATGGAAATTAAGCAAACACTTGCAAAGAATTCTCTTCTTTTGTCAGAATGCCAAAGCGGAATTATGAGTTAACTTTATGAAATTTATTAAAGAATTAGTACAGTTCCATGAAAGAGAAAATATGAATTTTTTTTCTGTTTTAATTATATGCCCAATTTGGTGCTATTACAGTAGTTTTTCTTGATTAAAATGTTTAATGGGAACACTACATAGAAATATCTGGCATATTGACAGTTTGAAGAGTTGAATGAGCCAGCTATTGAGGCCACTAAAGAGCACTCTCATCTTAATACTGAACACTTTGTTCTTTCTAATGGAAATCCATGTGAAACAGCTGCCTGTAAAACAAATGCCACTGAAGGTAATTTCATCATTCACTGAATCACACAACAAACTCATACACGGTAAGGGTTCATTTAGGATGTTCATGCAACAATGCAAGGATCTGTGAGAAAACCATTTAATTTTTTCAACTATCTTTTGATCTATTGACAGCAATAAGGTTGGGGTTCATTCACTGAAGTTCATTCATTTTAGCAATATTTGATCTTAGCATCCTAGATTCTCATAGCTAAGCAAAATTAACAATATTACATAGCAAAATTGTACCTGAAATGAACATAGTTTGCTTGTTTAATTACAAAACTTAATAGTGTGAATGCTTTTAAACATCCAAATCTTCTGAAAAGTGAATATCAAATATCCCTCTTAGGCTTTTATGCAAGTAAACCTTTTTGCTTCTCAGCAAAAAGTTATCTTTTCTTTAAATTCATGACATTTTTGACTGTTAAGCAAAAGTCTGCATACTGTTCAGCAGTTGCCCTCCGGAGCTTAACTGCACCTAAGAAGCCTTTGGAGGTGTTCTCTGAGGGTATTAATTTTAATAACTTCATAATAATAAATTAATTGTTCCATGCCTGATGCCAAAATACTGCAACTGGGAGTAGTGTTTTCCTTATTAAACACGGCACTCTGCAGGCAAGCTAACAAGAAACGTTGGCCGTATTTCAGGTGTTAGAAGACCTATAAAAGGCAATGGAACATCAGAAAAGCATTTTAAGTTCTGTGGCCAAAGGCTGGTTAAATGGTCACTCACTTTTGTTGCTACTATCCCAACAGAGTGAAATAAGGAGAGGAACATTCAGATGTGCCATTGGAACAAACTGGATTAGTAAGGAACTAGAGTACATTAAGAGGAGATGATAAAAGGCCTCAGTTTACTTTGATGGAAGAGTTACACCTTCTAACAAAGATTTTTTCCTTCCTTCCTTTTTTGTCCCTTCAAAGGCAAGGCTAAACCAGCCTGTATATCCTGCAGGATGCAGCTGCTATGGAGATCTGTAATAATTCATGCACAATTGGTGTATGATCACATGCAATCTCATCAAGAGGTGGATAAACAAGGGTACTGACTTCAGCTTAAATCCAGAAACCCAAAAGCTAGCAGAGAAGAATATAGTACTTCACAGCTATTCTTCGTGTATTTAAATCACAGTTAACACTTGCCAAACATTCCTGGATTCAATTCCCCCAGAGAATAGTGAAAGATGAGCAGTAAATCTAAAACTCCTATTTGGATGCTACTTGTGGGACAATAATGCAAAGGAAAGGCAGGGAAAGGGAAAGCATTCTGAGACAGAGAACTACAGGACACTCCTCGCTGGGGCATAAACCACAGCGTTTTGTCAGACTTAAAAGTTCACGCACCTACTTTGAGGTCCAACTCCAAAGCAGAGGTCTCTTGCATCTTTGTGTCCTCTCTGTGACTCCCTGTTGAGTTACAAGAAGTTATCAGACTCATCAGGCAAAGTAAACTTAGAGAGTATATGCATATTGTATTCTCTCTATAATTTTTTTCATTCCCAGTTCATTAATTCTGCACGTATAAACCCAAACCGATTTTTGTCTATTACACTGACATACGGAGGCCCATCTAATAATCTATTCTCTTTCACTCTTCTGAAGTCTGTATCATTATCACTTTTCCCCACATTATCCTTGTTTCAGAGAATTTTCTGAGCAGCTGTTTTTATCTTGTCTCTTCCCAGATCCACTTCATTCCTCTCTTTTTATCTGTAGAAGTATTTTCAACATTTCCCAGCTAACTATCCACTCCAAAATACTAATGTGCTGCTCCTGCTTTTCCACAGATGTTAAGGACGACTGGACTAAGTGATGATTCCTGCGGCTCTCCGCTAGCTACAGTACTTTTTGATCATTACCCTTTGCTTGTCATTGCCTAATGGCAGAGTTCTCATCCAAGATAATTTTTGAATTATGTTTTCACTTAAGAAATACCGCATCAAGTGCTTATCAAAGATCATGTGCGTTGTGTGCAGCCCTTATTCTCTGCCAACTAATGTTTAATTCTGTTTGAAAAGAGAAGTGCCCACCACACACACCTGCAGGGCATATTTATCCCACCTGCACTCCAGCCCCAATGGGAGTTTTGCTGTTCTGAGAGCACAGAGCTGGCACCAGTCGCTGACACCGTAATGTGGAGCAGCAGTGAAGTAGAACAGAGATGATGCAAAAAAAAAAACCTGAAAAAAAAAAAACAAAACACCAAACCCTGAAAAAAACCACCTCAGTCATTCAGATACTTCAGGCCTACTCCAATGCTTTGACCCAAATAACCTGATCTACAAATAGCAAATAACTTCTCTTGTGTTCTAAATCAAAGGGGAAAAATAAGCTATTTGGGTCAAAGCAAAAAAAAAAAAGCAAAAAGCAAAAAAAAAAAAAAAAGGCCTACCCAAATGACTAGTCTCTCCCAGACACTGGGGTGTGTGTATCTTGTGGATCTTTTTAATTTGCAATTTTCCCATGGCTCCAGACAGATGTGTCAAATAGAGCTGAACATTAAAAACATCACCTAAAGCCACGGTGATGTTTAATGTATTCTATTAATATATTTATTTTAAATACAACATGTTGGAAAACCATGCTAGTTTTACAGAAGAGTCTGAAGCATATAGATGAAGGTTTAAAAATAAACCCCTCAGCTTCATCTTGCAATTTCCACCCCACAGATTACTTAGGGTAACAACATTGGCTCTTTCCAAAGCGATCAGAAACAGAATTTTAACTTCTCTCCAAACCCAGCTTCTGTTCACTCTGGTGCATTACTCATCACCCTCAAAGGACTTCTTGAGGCTGTGCACAAGGGATGGTAGTCAGAACAAAATCTTACAAGCATATTGCTTCAGTAGAATACAATCATTTATAAATTTCCTATTCATTAAGTTCTACATTCCCAAGAAACTTTAATACTAAATTTACACTCAGTTCCAAAGACTCAGCTGGATATGTATCATAACTTACAGTGAGGAAATACCCCATTACTATAAAGAACGACTTAAAGGTGCAAAGCTTCTTTAGAAACAACCAAAACTGAAAGCAGCCACCAATTATGTTTATTAAAGAATCCATTTCTATTTTTGCCCAACTTGGGAGTCATTTGCAGGAGAAAAATAATAGGTCTGGTGATAGAAATGGTCTTTGAAAAGTTCCCGGTTTATACTAATTGTACTTTGTACACTTCATTTGGGACCATTATAAAAGCTGTATAATTTCAGCATATGCAAATGCAATATAGCAAAAGAAATACATACTTTAAACCATATGTTCAAATCTTATTTGCTTCATTATTATAATTCAGGGTGTTCACAGAGATAAATGACAGCAAAAGGATCCTTGCACATCCCAGAAACTGCTTGTATATAGTCTCCTGTTATTCTGTTCAGGAGGGAGGCTGGGCTGGATATGAGTCATTTAGAGGACTGAAGAGAGCTTGAAAGTTTATCTGTAAGCAAGCAGCTTTTTGGAGAGAGGCAGCAGTCAGAGAGACACATCAAGAATTCACCAAGGTTGGGAAATACAAGTGACAGGCCCAAGAAAGTCACTTTGCAAAGGTTATCATTTTCCCAGTGAACTGACTCGGGACAAACATTATAGCCATCCAAGTCCTCTCAATTAAAGCCGCTTGGGAGGCTCCTGCCTCCATCACAGACCTGCCAAAAATCTGATTTCTCTAACCTGTGCTTAAACAGGATTTACAGTGATCCCCCTGAACCAGCTGTGATTTATTAAAAGACCAGCTGACTAAAAAAATCTGTCGAGATACCAGCACAATATATGCCTGCAAAAGCTGTTACAGAAAGATAGTACGTGCTGCCTGCTCTCTCATGATGTGACAGCCTTCATACATCCCTACAAAAAGCTCAAACTTCAGTGTCAGGAGCAGGACCCCTATCCCCTCTCTTCAGACCCATCTCCTGCAGAATAAAAGATGCCTTTGAGCCCCTTTGCACATTCATTGCATGCCTGGAAAAATGCAGTGCTAGCAGGGCTTTCCAGAGTGCCTTTTCACAGTACCCACAGCCTATAACACTGTGGCAGTAACACTTTCTACCCATGGTATCCCTTTTTCCTCTGCATCCGATTGCTTGACCCAGAAGGAAAAGCAGTGTGTCACACATCTTACATAAGAGAATTCTATGTACTAACTCACTGTTTTCTCAAACGTAAAAGCTTATTTACAGCAAGTCCTTAAGCAAAATTGAAAGTAACATCATGAGAAACATCACACCTGGTTGCTTTAATTGGATGAGAAAGTTACATTGCCTGCATACATCTATCTCTATAGTTAGCTTAATCATCATAACATTCTTAAATGTTTGGAGCACACTTTTCAAGAGGAATGAAGGATATTTTTGATATCTCATTGTTATTTTTTATAATTACCTCTTAACACTTCTAAAAGTATTATATCCCCCCACTATTATCTGAATGTCAGTTCACTGACAACTGATCCAAAGGTGCCACAGTTACTGAAATCACTGAAATAATTCAAAGCCAGATGATGCTCACCTAACTCTTAGAAACTGTTGCCCACCTATATGCTTAAAAACATCTTTGCAAAACCCCGAATAAAGCTTTTAATAATGCAAATATAAAAGCAGAAATAGATTTCAAAAGACAAGCATATAGAACAGCAATATCTGATATATGTGGAGCTAACATAATTTCTATTAATTACTAGGCAAAATCAGGACTAATCAGAATTCATTTTACATTCCTGGTACGAAGAAAAAAATGAGTAGTTAACGATCTCTTTCATTTTTTAATACTAGGAATGTAACTTTCTGTCCTGATGTTCCACAGAATGTAAATAACTTAGGACAATCTCATTTGAGGTTTATTTTGCATTTATTACACCATATTTTCTCACAAATGTGCATTTTAAAGTGATTTGCACGTGGGTATACATGCAGAGGTGGATCTGGCAATCACTGCTGACGTGAAAACTGTGTAAGATTTCAGATATGAAACTGCATTCAGATACCCATAAATTACTGAAAGTTCTACATTTGAAGATTAAGCATTTTATAGAAAAATCAGCCTTTCATTCATATTTAATTTTACATGCAATATGAAGTCCTAGTGAAGAGTTGTACTTAAATGCAGTTCTGCCTGTGATAGGACTTAAGAACCTTTTCAAGTGTTTTCCTAATTAGAGCTTTAAGTCCATGATTTAAATCAACTCCATAATGAATGCATTCCCTTATACTTATTTCACCGAGTTTCCGTGGTCTCTGGAAATACTTAGCCATTTACTCCTGCTGTGACATTTGGTGCCCTTGAGCAACTTACTTACCATTTTGACCCAGTTCCTTCAGACTGTAAAATGGATAGCATAGGAAGTATAAATTTTTCCATAGTATCGTCATCACTATTCAGCAGATTGCTATTCAGCTCCCAGCTTCACAGTACTAAGCAAATACAATAAAAGACAGCTTCTTTCACAAAGGAACAAGATAGAGGAAAGAAAGGAAGCATTATCATCTCCATTTTTACAAAATAATTTCAATGGAATTTATGAAAATCTATTACAAGCCCATCTTCCTCAGGAGGTACAAAAAATACCGGGGAATTATGCTGCGAGAAGGCAAACGTGACTTTTGTTTTCCAAAAAGGAAAGTGAGTTGCACTTGGAAAGCCTTCAGGTGCTTTTGAAAAGTATTTGTCGCTAAGCAGCTTGACCATTCAAGACATGCACACTCTAGTTAGAAACTAAATCCAAGCATCCTAAGTTTTGCTTCATTGCTTTCCTCACAAGCCCATCCCCTCCCAGTTCTTTTCCTCATAGCTAAATATATATGAGTTTGCATTATAAAAGGACTGTGAAGTGCAGAAAACAAAGCACCAATCCTCAGGAATACAATTCAGTGTCTTCACATCAGCAACTGGGAAAAGAAAATCGCTTCTAAAATGTTGTGTTTCAGTGCAAACAAAAGCAAAAATAAAAAATATAAAAGGTCGAAGAAATAATTTTGCAATGAAAAGAGATGTGTATTTATTCACTCTCCCATCAGTGACAAATGGAACATCTGGTTTTGTCCCAATTTGCCATTAAAAGTCAGCCCCAGGTAGAGAACAAACGAGTACTTTCAGTCTGAGTGGCAAAGGTCTCTGAGAGTGGAGAGCCACTAAGGAAAGTGGTTATCCAGCCTCAACAATAGCAGGTCATAACCGTAACACTACTACTATAATAAAGATTTATTTAAATGCATTTCTAAGGAGAAAGTAAAAATATGCAGGAATAACTCTTCTAGGCTTTACAGGCAAGAGCTCCTCTGACTTAAGTAGTGGTTAGATTGAAATGCAAATGCTTACTCGTACTTCTCCAAACTTGTAGGGTGTATTGTGGGGGAAGAAGACTGGAGTGGAACAGAACTAAAAAAAAATAATATAT
>JANIJG010023774.1:79753-114043 GCA_024611175.1 Megaceryle torquata
GAAATGCAAAGCACATTGCCTGTGGGGAATTCACTTTGTTGTAATTCAGTTAAATTTTTACCTGAGCCAGAACAAGTTTCTGTTTGTTTTGCCTCCTGTTTTATGCAAGAAGTCAAAGAAAGGCAGTGGGTCACAGGCTTTTTATTTTTGTTCATATTACCTTTAACCTTCAATTATAGGTAAGGACCATCATTCCTGCTACATATCTGTTTCTGTCTTAATATGTAAACAGAGCATCATATTAATTGCTTGCAAGAGTAGTCAACTGCAAAAAACTGAGTTTTCTGCCTTTCCTTTCTGCGCAAGAATGAGACAGCCCAGACAGACGGGCCACCTGAAGCCGGCAGACAAGTCATTTTGCTTAACAGTGGAGAGCAGAAGGGAGTTTGTAGTGAGACGACTGTGTGGAATCAGTAAGTCTCACCCTGAAAATATATACAAAAAACCTGCATACACAAATGTGTTGGCATACATATACAACCATATACATATTTTGCTTGTTTTCTTATGTGTGTATGTGTATCTGAAAGCATGTGTTCATATATATATATATGAAAACTTTTATATGCTATCGGAGAAAAGTAAAATAGTAAAAGAAATTCTCAGTGCCTTTTACTAAAATGAAATGCCTAGCAAATGTTTTTAGGAACACTCTGGTATTATGTTAGCCCTAAAAATTTAGAAGTAACTTTTTCTCATTAAAATATGTGACCTAAGAAGTGCATTCATTTGATAATTTTTAAAATAATGAATGATCTCAAGGCTTTTTCAGTTTCACATTATTTCGTATCATCTACTACTTCACCAAATAAAAAACAGTGAGACTGAAAACATTTAGTTTCCATACATAGCAACTTTACCCAGGCTTTTTATTTTCAGATGCGGAGAGTAATATTGTCTCATCTAGTGTTCACTGAAATGAGTTAACAATACACAGAATGGAAAAATACAGAAGTTAGGAGAAAGCCATTCATTAACTGTGCAAAGCTTTAAACTTGGGGAAAGATAAATGATTACCAAAAAAATTAAAATAAGCACTAAACATACTTGCATTACATTTGTTGCTATTGTAATTGCTAGATTTACAGTCATTATTAATTAGTGTTCTCCTTAAGCTAAAAAAATCCCTAAATCTGTCACCTCTGTTGAGAGGTGTTTAAGAAGAAGACTGTGGACAGAGAAGAGGAATTTTTTCCTCATTGATTTTATTGAGAAATTTTGAAGATGTTATCTAAGTTCCACCTGAAGTTTTGGGTTGGACTGCAAAAGAAATTCTCTTTCCTTCCTAAAATGTGATTGATTATACATTTTTTTTTTTAAGAATTTGGAATAAAATTAGTAGATGTTTGGATTAAAAGTAATTTAATAGGAAATCACTGGAAAAAAAAATATACATTTGACTTGCTTGAAGTGTTTAATCTTGCATTTTCATAAAAAAGAAACATCTGTCAGTGAATAAACTGTGCTTTTAAATATGTGATTTCCACTAACTCGGGGGGGGGAATGACATCCCATGAAATCAATTATGCAGCCCAAACTAGGAATTTTTTGCCATTCTGCTATTCTGCCATGAGGCCTTATAGGTGCTGCAAATCTGGTACCTCATTTTTCTGATCTGTCATCTTGGCTGGACTCCCAGTTTGCTGGCATATGCCTTCATGCCCAAGGACAGCTATTCTCCATGAAGCAGGTGAGTTTCCATTATGTAATTTCCTACAACCAGCACTTGGATTTGTAATATACTAAGATCCAAACATAATTTTCTGTATAAATAAAAAATATTTTTTTCCTGACTTTTCTCCCTAATGGTTGTCTGTCTTAAAATGCACTGTGTGCCCTTGTCAGGGTTACATGTTAACCTTTTCTGTTCAGATACTCTTGGCCTTTCTATCCTTTGCATTAACACACCGTGACCACCAGGAAAGGTAACCCCTGTCTCTGAGGCATCTGGACAATTTGGAGGAGCGGGTTTTCTGGAATTTTTAAATGCGAATGAATTTAATACAAAAGCTGCTACTTGATTGCAATAGCTCTGTCTAACCCCAAATTTAATATGCAAACCACAAGTCAAAAAATCTGTTACTGCAAAATTTTCTAGGAATGTTATGAAACAGCTGAAAATGTACAAAACAATGGTAGTAGTCACTGTTTACTTCACAGTACTACATCTGTTTCTAGAAGCTATTCATCCTGGTATTTTGGAAATGTGAAGTGTCGCTGAGATGTGCTCCTATACCAAGATAGGAGGGACCTGAATTATCCCCTCTCAGCAACTTTGCAGTAAATCGGAAATAGCAGCAGCAAAATAAATGTTAGTAGACGAATGTACGATAAAGAATAGAGTTCAACATTTTACACAGAGATATCCCCATGGGCACATACCAAAACATAAATAAAGGCTCAACTATTTAGGAGCTGAGAAATATTTCAAATGATATTTAATCACCTGCAAGTAACTTATATATATAAATGGTCTATGTATTTATTATGTATGTGGCTTTACATGTTTACAAACATATCTCATTGCTGTGATTTGTGCTGCCTGTCTCCTAATCCAAAGGCATTCTGTTAGAATTTGTGCATTGCATATCTCTCTGAGATGCATGTTTTATTCCACAGTATTTTTTAAGTATACAGTTACTGGAGGCCAACTCAAAATACATAATTAAAAAGTTGCAGATTAACCACATACTTCCTTCCATTTAATTGATGCTTATGAATATTATTCTTTAACGACCAGAGATAAGATGACATGAATTAAATATGAACTATGGGAACAACAACTAATTTACATACCGTACAATACATATTGTATAGATACCATACTACTACAGAAATTATTATGCATGAGCGACCTATTTCATCTCATATTTATGTAAATGTGGGGTTTTTTTGCTTTGATGTGTAGGACCATGCGGATTCACTAGACTATGTCTTTACATCCCTGCACATTCACTTGGTAAATTTTAGACATTTGAAGAGAATGAAATTAGAGAGTTAAGACAAAATTACTTCTATATGATAATAGTTAGACATGCCCATTGTGCAAATAGTAAGATTTCATTTTGACATTAGCTTTTTTCAATTTTTTTTTTTTTTTTTTTTCTCAAGCTACTGCACAGCATTCAAGACTGCCTCTGTGGGTGCTGAGGCCATGCAGTACAGGGCCCACTGCAGAGCACATTGTGTCTGTATTGAGATGTAGGGCTACAGCAACCTGGAAAGTCTGTCCTGGTGTTTATGTCACAGGTGTCACAATCCATAAATAAATAGAAGAAATGTTAAAAAAAGGAACCATTCCAATCATCCTGGCCTGGGATCGTTAACAGAGTGGGAGGCAGCTGAATAGGGAGGACCTATCCCTAAAGGCATGGATCTATCAAAGGAGGACAAAAATTAATTCCCAGTCTTGAACTGATCTGAGCTGGCGAGTCTAGATGGCTTATCAAAAAACCAAACTTGCCAGCTATTAGGTAAACAGTGTACAGGCACATCCAGCTTCGCACATTTCATACAAGTCCCGCTCCTTGTACTGGCACTGGCTTCAGCTGACCAAACCAGCAGGTGCACACCAATGCCAAAACCTGTCCTTTGATCATTTTCAGATTCTCAGAGTGAGGCACTTGATAAATGCTATCACAGCACAAATAGCCAGGGCAGTTACCTCGAGAACGCAATGAGCTTTTAAAAATAAAAAGGGAGGCAGGGGGCAGATTTGGCTGAAGAAGTGTCACACCTCAAGAGAGCAAGCTCCGCTCAGCAGGCTGCTGCTTATTCTGAAGCCCAGGTTTTCCAGGGAGCTCTTCCATCCCGCAGCACCTCATTGATCTAGCTGTGGTTAATCTAGTGCCCAGATCAGAAACAATACAGCCGGATAAGCATGGCTCAGGGCTGGAGCTAGTTACTGCAAAGCTTCTGTGTCATGCTACACTGGGTAGTGTAAACATGCCCTCAGTCTCTGTAATTAGGTCTGGCCCATTTGGCATGAGGAGTTCAATGTGTTGAACCTGACCCCTTTATATCTCTGGGTGCCACCATGTTGTCAGGGTAATTTATTCAACCCGATGCTGTTTCACTTCTTAGCTCAATGAGCTCAAGCCTCGTGATACTCTCAGCTTCAGGCACATGTGAACAGCCTTGCAACTAGTTTCTGAAAACTCTGCTATCATGGGAAGATTAAGCATCTGAGCAAATAATCACAAAGGCAAAAGTGGCCATTTTCTCAATAACATGTCTGTCAGGATGAAATCCTGATCCTTTGTGCATGCTTTGATTGCCTAGGGAACTGGCATGCTAATTTTTGCTCAGAGGTTGTAATATTGAAAGTTTGTTTTTTGTTTAACAGTCAATCTTAACTCTTGGGCTGACATTTTTCCAGGAATTTCCCACATCATTATGTAATTATGTTTAAGTGAAGGACACTCTTATGTCCTAAAAAAAGATGATGTGTGTTAGTTTGTCAATCAAACAGCAATTTCACATAAAATGATTAATCTAAACACTCACAACAGCTTCTACAATAGTAGAAAGGATTTTTTACTGGTTAAAGACAGTGATGCTCAGTTAGAGAAAAACAGATAAGGGTTGGATCAAATTTTAATTATTTTGCTTGACCTTTTCCTTGCTACAATAAGAGAAAAAAAAAAAAGACAGGCACACAAAAATCATTCAAAGTGCAACATTGAACAATCGAGCTACTCAGAATGAAGCAGAACAGAAGTGCTGGATTCACAAGGTGCTGATTTTAACTCCATTTTATCCAGTAGTTCATAATTATATTTATAGCCACTCGGGTGATTTCTAGGTTGAACTTGATCCTTCTGAATAACTCCTGGGCTGTACA
This sequence comes from Megaceryle torquata, assembly GCA_024611175.1. Classification (NCBI taxonomy): domain Eukaryota; kingdom Metazoa; phylum Chordata; class Aves; order Coraciiformes; family Cerylidae; genus Megaceryle; species Megaceryle torquata. Next base: position 84,597 of record JANIJG010023774.1, read on the forward strand.
GTACGATACTGTACCAATTACCATTCTGTTATTCTGATATTTAGGAGTAGTGGTCTGCATGCTAACCTATAGTACATGCTGAAGACAATACAACATCAGCCTACCCACTCCCTCTTTCATGGGCTCCTGGTATCCCTCCTTTTACTTTTCTCTGCTCTCAGAGAATACAACTAGAGTCAACCCCCATTGTTCCTGGCGCATTAGCCATATGTACAGATAAGGATTTCCATTAAATTTCATTTCCCTCCCCCAAGGCAAATCTTCCTTTTTCTTTCACCTCATGCTGAAAGCACCTGTTTTTTGGTTACTGTCCCAGGCACTAGAGATTACCCCTTTCCTCTGGATCTCTCTACCTCCATCTGCCAAATAACATTCAAAGAGCTACATGAACATAACTATTTGCATCAGCTCTCTAGAGACAGAGACCTATTGCAGAAGCCACAACAACCAGTCATAATTATCCCCTGCTCATAAGTTAAGCTATACCGTGCACAAAAGCAAAACTCACAGGAGAGTTTGGGAGAAACCTCATTTCAGGGTTACTCTTCTCAACATGAGGTACAATGCAAGAGAGCACTGGATGAGCACAGTTTGATGAGATCCACTGATGATGCTGTTTGCTCCATTTTTCCTCGTTGGTCAATCCTTATCAAACACACAAACTAATCTCACTGATCTAACCCTTCTGTCACAGTTGGGACATATGTTACTGTGCTGTCATGTCTAGGAATAACAAAGAGCCAACATTCTTTGCATTTTATTTTTTTTTTTAAATAACTATCTGCACAGCCTTACTTGCCTTCCTTTGACTGGGATTTCTATTTCTATTAATGGTGGGTTGGCTAAGAGAACTGTTCTCTCCCCGTTGCCTTTTTAGTTTCTGCAATGCTGCACCGGGACCCAGCTGCAGACCAGTGTCCCTCAGGCAAGGGAAGAACTGTAACTTTATCCATAGAAGCTAATTGCCGTAAATTTTCAGAGGACTTGATCATTTCTATTGCTAATTAAACCACCTTATGTCCTCCTTCTGGTATGTCCAGTGGCACATTTTTAGAGCCTGCCTCCTGAGGCTGCACATCTGAAAATGCTGAAAGGCCTTCAATACCTAAAACTGCAGATATTCATTGGCACAGCACAAAATATATTTTTATACCTGATAACAATCTGTTTTTTGTGAACCAAATCAAACTCAATTGCTAAAGGAGTACGGTAGAGAGAAAATAATTTGTACCTTCCACTGAAGCACTAGTAAAAAATAAATCACCTCACTGAAGAAAAAAAATCCCACAACTATTTCTTCTTTACTTTTTATTAGTTAAACTCAACACTCTATCCCGCAATTCAGGACAAAAATCAACATTTCATTTAATATTGTCAATATTTGATAAAAAGCATAGCAAGGGTAAATAGTTCAGATGGTTTCATGCTTGTGAGAGATCTTAAGAATCTTTAAAACTACATATTTCTCCAGAGTAAAGATCCAGATACCCAGATTATCCAATTTATTTTTTTTCCCAAGGAATATATATTTACAAATTGAATAAAACCCTTATCTATTCATTGCTGTTTTTAGTAAACAAGGTAATTAAAGCCTATGTCACATCATTCTAAGCCTGTTTTGTAACATCAAGTGTTCCAGTGAAATCAGTAGTCAAGTTTTACAAAAAGTTAAGACCTCAAAGAAATTTACTTATGATGAATTTGTCTGCCTTATAATGGAATTCATTAATTCAGTAATTACTTGCTATAAAACAAAAAAGTTTGTCTGAAGGAAAGGCTAGATATATTAAAGCTACCTCAAAGCATTCCTCACTGTAACACCTTTTCCTTCACTTCTTGTAAAGCCTGTCCAAGCTTGCAACACAATTCTCAATGAGAAATTTGTTACACAGTTGATCAGTACTCATATTATGAGCAATATCTGTTTCCATGTCATAGAGCTGTGACTATTCAAATACCTATCACAGGAAAATGGGTGTCTCTTTTCTATTGCACAGGAAACAAAGGTTGGTAGCAGGTTTTCGTTATTTTCTGGGTCTCATCCTCAAGTAGTTGTCAGCAATCCATATGTACAGCATGTAAAGGCCAGCACCCAGCCAGCAGCTCCATATTTCAGATATTTCCATATAACTAGAACAAATGGGGAACCCTTGACGGAAAACTTTTCTTCAGAGAAATAAGATTAGGTTAAGAGAGAAAGCTAATTTTGACAAATCTTCAAGTGTGTAAAGTTTACATTTAATCAAAAGTTATTTATAGATAGTATTTTAAATATGATTTAAAAATATTGTGAAATACTGAGCTTTCCTATTTTTAAAATGTATTTACAGAAACAAGGTGTATGTGTTAAGCATATTTGAACAGCAGGGCCATATATAATAAAAGTGGAAAAACTGTGTGTGGTTATTGACTAAATAATTGGTAGGGGCTCATGGCTGTTTGCTGCTTTTAAGAAATACTACCTGTAACTTTCTTTAATGCAGAAATGTAAATGCTTTTTCTAATTTATATTGGCTGGCTGAAAGAAGGTTCCAATACAAGTAAAAAAGGTATCTACACTAAAACTATTCTAATGCAAGTGACTGTTCTATCGAGGAGGTTTCAGTACACTATGTGGAATTACTTTTTCCTTGTGCTTTACAATTATAATGCACCTTCTCATATATATAGAACCACTAAGATTTACCCAGTTGAAGACTTCCAATTTCCTCCTCCTCCATAATTTTAGGTGAATGTCTATACCAAGACCCACATCTTGAACTCATACAATTTTATACCTTCCTTCATATCACACTGTTAATTTCAGTTTTCCCTACTGAAGATGAAAGATGAGGTTTTGAGCTATCTGGCAGCTTTTCACCCCTGTGACGGATGATGCCTTCATTGGCTTGAAATGAAAGGGCAGTACATGTACTTTGCAAAAGCTCACTTAATACCCTTTTGCCTAGAAAACAGAGTTATGGGCATTAAATTTGCTACGTCCTTTTCATACCAGCTTGTTTTACAGAGATTTAGAGGGTTATTAGTTTTGTTACCAGACCTTATTTGGTTCAGGGCTTCACACATCACTGCTCAGGGGTCAATCAAATCATGCATATTAGAGCCAGGTCAAAGTGACCCATGCACAGAGGGAGAAAAACCACAGGAGAACCTTCAGCTAACCACTATCATCAAGTATTAACGTCACAGGTTAATATATGTATGACCGTATTCGTTCCATGGAGGGATATCAAAGTCACAGAATGGACCCAGTGATAAGACTGAAGAACACTGAGACTTAAAAATAATTCTAATTTCTCGACTCATCAGAGTTAATGACAACAAGAACACAAGCTACCACTGCCTTTACACTTTACCGTCTTTTCAGAAAGAAAGGATTAATTTCCATTAAAACAATAGCATGCAAATATAAATAACAGAGGGATAAAACCAATTATGATCATTACCCTTCAGACTGCCTTGGAAAGCCACAGTTCCAAGGAGAGATCAAGGTACCAAAGCTCTCATGGTTTTCTCTGCTTCTTTTATCAGTGAAGAGCTAAAAGCCTACATAAAGTAAAAATGAGACTGCCAGCATTAAAATGCAATGCAAGATGGGACACGGGAAAATGAAGGTCAACAGGATTGTCTACTAATAAGACATGAACTTGCATTACTTAATGATACCCTTGTAATCTGTCAGAAGTAGAAAGCTTAAAGAGTTTGTGAGCAAAGAGAGTCAAATGGAAATTATATTGGAGTTCTAGCAATATTTTAAAGAGAAATAAAGAAAATATTCAGAACTAGACCATCTGAGAAGTTAAAATCCACAGGTAAGCAAGTCTATCTGAGAAGGTACATCCAGGAAATATTATTAGTGTTCTTTTTTTTAAAGGTGCACCTTGTTTTAATAAAGATTTCATTATTAATCTCTTGAATAGAGCATTACTGGTTTTTTTCCTTCTTATATTTATGTAATTAGAGTACCTACATGTTTTGGACTTACATTGATAATGACAAATGATTTGGCTTAAATGTGAATACAGGAGTTTTAATGATTTGTTTTTGAAACATTAAACAGTAACAACAGTAGGGTATTGGAGTCTGGGCAGAGACATTTGGCTAAAGCTTTTACGAAGATGTTCATGTAAATATATAAGATGTTAATATAAATATTTTAAAATTATTTTCATTTATATCAATTTAAAAGAGTCCACGTTTTGGGTGGTAATCTCTGAGGCAGACTCCCTTTTGCAGCTCATGATCAGAGATAAACATTGCCTTCTGGGACAACTCATTACACTTTATCCTTATAACCTTCCCTGCATTCTGTCTCAATGTCCTTTCAAAGGTGGCAAGTTCTCAAATTACAACATGAAATTATTTTTATTCCTTCTGGTCTTTTCATGATAATAAGCCCATCCATATAAACAGATGTCTATACCACAACAAAAGACTCATGAATTCTTAAGTTTGGGCTATTTTAAAAATAAGTTGACAAAACATCAACCAGAGCCTTGGTGTTCCTTAGCCCTATTTTACAGTAGCAGCAAGGAAAGCGGTACCATAATAAGATATTTTTGCATTGTCAGAATGCAGAAACTGGACCTTAGTTTATAGAGGGGAAAGAGCTGTCATTTCTTTGCAAGTCAACAAAGATCAGACTACCCTTTCAAATCTGAATTGGACAACATTGACAAGTACAATCAGCTCCATCTTTTGTGCTTTGACATACTGAAATGACATCAGAGCGAAGGGGGTGGGGGGAGAAGGCTTAATGGACTGGATGGGATGACACGTAAGAAAAGATTAGAAAGATTAAATACGTACAGCTTGACTAACCAACAATTAAGTGGGGGGAGAGGGAAGAGATATATCTGTCAAAAGCAATGAGAACGTAAACACCAAGGGGCAAGAGTAATTATTTAAGAATACAAATGGGATATATCTAGAAATAATGAGATCAAACTGTGAAAAGGACAATGTAGTCTGAATTTGAAGAATGACTTACTGTAAGTGAGAAAGGGTATTTCCACTTTTTTCTCTTGAGATTATTCCACAACGCACTAGATCTTCCTCAAAACAATTAAAATGAAATGGGTAAAACACAAGGGACTATATATTCTTTATTGGCAGGGCTTTGCTTTTTGTCCTAAGAGATCTTTTCTAATTGCAATAACTTTCCCCCAAAATTAATAAACAAAGCTAAATAAAATGAGAAGTTATCAAATAATAGATGCTTGAGGGTAGGGAGAAAGCTGCAGGAAACAGAGGAAAAAAAGAGTAAGTGTTTTATCAATTAAATAATGGTAGACTGTATCAAAGCCTTTCCTAAGATCTTCCAGTCACTTCCAATGTACTACAAATCTTATGTTTCCAGTCACTCAATTATGTGACCTTGCACAGTCCCTTGAGTATCCCAGCTTTTAATCTAATCAGGTATATAAGCATATTTGAGAATTTTATTTTTTTTTTAAGCTAAAAATGTATTCCTTTTAAGTTGAATCTTATGGATTAAAGGAAGAAGGCAAAATGCAAAACAGTTATAAATTTAAAGTGGAAAAAATTAATTCAATGATTATGTTAACACATACTATGCCTACAAGAAAGAAAGGAGGAAAAAGAATTTCTAAATTCTTTTTCATGTGGAATTAACAGTAACATGAAAGGAAATTTGAAATTTGTATAACAAAAATAGAAAGAAGTGACTGCATAATTCCTTTATATAAAGAAATGCATTCTGATAGTCTGAGTGACATTATCTAGTGTTTTGAATACTAATTATCAATTAATTAAAATTCAGTATTTCTATTACAATTTCTGCTTGCAGAGAGTTTTCTTTCAGTATCATTTTTATTTTCACCCTCAAATAAGGATATTGGCTGACTGTTTCTGCTTGGACAGATAAAGTAATCACAAGTAAAAAAGTAAAACCAATGTGAGGTAGTATTTCTATGCAACTGAAGATCTGTATGTAAAGAGAAATACAAGCAATTAAGAATATAAGGTTTATATTTTAGAAGACCAGCCATTAATCTTAACTGTAAGTGATAAATTTGAATTAAACATATTTATATAAAATAATTGTCTGATGCAGATCATCATTCTTTCAGTAGTCACTCTACATTCTTTCTGTGTCATTGCACCACCTATTTGAGTCAGAAAATTGAATTTAACTTTGTACTAATTTTTTTTTTAATATGTAAACTTTGTACTAATTTTTTTTTCAATATGTAAACTGAGATACAGCTAAAATTGAAAGTTGCTGTCTTCAAAGATGGTCACAGGTTGCTCTGCTGTCTTTCCTAATCACTAGGTGATAATGTTAAAAAGATATTAACCTCTGCTGTTTAACAAATTAGTTATGGTCCTGATTGATATACCTGTCTTTGAAATCAAAGCTATAACATGAGAATTGGGTAAATATAGTAGTAATATTGAGATATAATACTTCAGAAACTCACCATGTTAACATGTGAAAATACATACAAATAATCTTTTCCAGAGCGGTGCAACTTTATGTAATGATCTAGAAGGGAGAAATTTGTCTAAAATGTAGTTGTTTCTCTGGCAGGCTACTAGAGAACAGGATCCTCTTTTCTAAAAAGTGTGAAATTCACCCCTCAGAACTGTTTCACGCAATATATTCCTCAGGGGACAACATAAACACCACAAATATATTCATATAACACTGAACACTTGCAACAGTCTTAAAATCAGATATTTTACATAGCTCTATAAACTTAATGCCTAGTTATATAAGAAGCTTAAATATGCTGGAAATAAATATCGATTTCTGGAACCTGGCCACTTTCTGTAAGGGTGGTGGCTGTAAAAAACTCTTACAGAAGGATAAATAATACTTATTTTTCCCTACGTAAACCCTACTTCTAAATTATTGAACAAATGACATTTGAATTAAACACATAAAAATAGTCATTTTTCTGTTTCAGTCCATACTATCAGCACTAAGATTTTCTCTAGTAGCACAGATAAGACTCTAAGCAATAAAATGTGAATATTTGTAGAATAGAAAAAAGGTTAAACTTAGATTTGCAGAGAAACAGTTTAGATTATTCAACTAGAAAACCAAACAATTTGAAGCCTCTTTACGTAATTGAAAAGCTTAATAAAGCACAAATGAAGATGGCTTGAATGAAATCCTACTACCACTGCCAGAGCAAGCATGAGGGTAATTATTTTGATAAAGTAAGATGAATTTCCCTAATGCTATACTTGACCAATGGAAGTTTATACTATAAATTAATTCCTGATTTTACACAATTCTTCTTGAAGCACCTTTTTAAGATGGACAGCCACCTCTGTTTTCCTGACCTTACAGAATATTTCGCATGGTTTTCACTTTGAAGATGAATGCCAGGCATAGATCAATGCCCAGCTAGAAACTGGCATTGCTAGCTGGGCCAGGGAAATCTTCAACTGAACTCCTGGCTCAAATATCTCTGGTTTCTCTTGCTGCTTTGGAGGGTCTTTGGTGCCAGGAACTTTTCATTTGTCTTATAGATGCATACTGCTCAAGAGACATATAAAAAAAAAAAAAAAGGGAATGCTCCCAGCCTTGACTGAGTAGACAAACAAGCCTTGGAGGAACACACAGATTAGATAGAAACTCAAGGTGATGCTCCCTCATTTGGGAGAAAATGATTAAAGAAGGAACTCAGTTGTTACTGACCAACTTATTTCTGCACAAATCATTGATTTGTTGCTTACAGACACTTCTTCCACAGTCCAGACTTACAATCAGAAAACTTGGTGCTCACAGTATGCTCTGCCCCACCTCCCCACCAAAACCAAAACAAACCAGGAATGGGTTGATGAAAGGACATAGCCTCAAATCCAACACTACGGACTTGGTGCTGTAAGTACCTCCCTTCCTTGTGAGGCAGTGGCTCTCAAGCAACATGGCTTTAGTAGAACCAGAGGTGAAGGAACTGCTGCATCCATGGGATTATTAGCTGGTAATTTCCCATGGTTTCTGCTGGTATTTAAAGTCCAGGCATAAGTTTAAAATGATTTTTTTTTTGACAATATCTTACTTTGAGCATCATGGGCGTAAGCACAGTTCATAATCCAGCCAACCTGACCTATTCAACTTGTGTACAGCCCAAGAGCCAAGCCCGATGTAAAGTGTGAAACCCAGAGTGGCTACAGACAAGCTCAACAAGCAAGGTAGCTAATAGAGACTCTACAAAAGAGGAAGCAGAGAGTATACTTTCATTTTGATACCTTTAACAAGATTTGCATATCATTTAAATTACAATTAAACACCACATATCGCAGGTGCTTTTGATGAAAAATCAAAAGGATTTCCTTGTGCAATAAACTGATTTTCAAGCCTCCTGCCATTACCCTCACTAGAGTCAAACACTTGCACTGTACAGTATGCAAAGAGGGTGCCTAAACTGCTCTGAAGTTCAGAAGGCAGCAGTATACTCTGCTCGAGCTCTGCTTTTCTGAAAGTTCAAAGGAAATCTTGTGATTGGCATTAATTTTCAACACTGCTGAACTGCATCAGAATGATAATCGGAGATACTAGTGCTTGAAATAAATACTTTGTACCAATGAAGCTCTCATAAAAGACTTGAATTCATGACTTTACTAATGAGCATGTGGCTATAAGAGACTGTATAATGATAAGGAGCCTTATTGATCAAAGAAATTGTCTATTTTACTGTGCATTTCTGTAATTACATGTCAGCAATGACCTATTCACTCTGTCTTACCTATCAAATATAAAGAGCATAATCTTATACAAAAAAAAAGAAAAATCTATATTTAGCAAAGCTCATAAATACGTTTTAAGTAAAAAACCAAAAATTATTCTGAAGTGTCATGAAAATCTGTTGAATTTAGTTAGCAATGCTCATTTACAAACATGTCTCATAAACCAAGCAGAATTAAGAATGCATCTTCATGCCTCTTGATTGAGAAAAGGAATGAAGGTGTAAGGAGAAATTAGCAGAATGAAGACACATATGAAAGATTTTCCCAACTTACTGTAGGCTCTTGGATTCAGAGGTTTTAATGACAGCTTTGTATATTTGTTTTTTCCCCCCCACATGAAATGTAACTAAAGCTCCTTATAGTTAGTAGTACTATCTAAACTTTCATGAATTATCAAGATATGATTGCAACATTTTATGGAGAAACAGAAATTAGAAATGTCCTCTTTTTTTCTTCCTGTAAAATTTTAAAATAATCCATCACCCTTTTACCCTAACATTAAAATGCCTTTATAATCCTCTTAGATTCAGATGTAACAACGTCTAAGGAATGGAAAAGGCAATGAGAAAAACAGGAATTAACAAACAGTCCAGAAAATGGCAAAACTATAGAATTACCTTTTGAGATTGACATATAGGATTTTACCATGTATTATAGCCATATATCTTGTTTCAAAACTGATTTAAATGCATGTGTGAAAGAAATCCACCTGCATAAATTTGTCTAACTGTGCAGTATTTCATAACCTTTGAGTTCATTCCAAAAAAACCCCAAACTGATGTTATTTTGCAGCTTATTCAAGTAACAAGCACAGCAATCAGTTGGAAAAATTAAATTAACTACTTATCTCTGTTGTACTCTTTGAAATTCAAGCAGCCAAAGATATAAGATTTAGGAGTTTGAAAGACAATTATTCTATGTCATGTTTTAATTAGCAATCTAGATTTCAGTAAAAACAAGAAGTAAGCATCATAATCCTTTCATTTCTAAGGCATGCCAAATGGATGCAACCATTCCCCTGGAAAATAAAAAAAGTAGTATAATTCAAGGAAAACTTTATTTGCAGTAATTAGAATTATGTTGTGCTTTTTTAGATGGGCTTCACAGGTAAGGTCCTATGGGGCCTTGGTAGGCCGAAAAATATCAAAAATTTCAGAGCAACCACAATTATATCAACTTGCTTTAATTTAAGCTTATCCATTCCAAGATATTCATAGGAATGTACTTAAAATGCATTGTGATTTGAGTTATGGATAAATGGTTATCTAGAAGACATCACAAAATGGAATAAGGGTAAAAGGTTTTTTTGGGTTTTTTTGTTTGTTTTTTGTTTGGTTGACTTTTGTTTGTTTGGTTTTGTTTGTTTTTATATATTTATCTCCACTTTTTAAATTATTATTCTTCACACTGTACAGCTCCCTAGACTAGGAAACAAGTCATATTCACCTTTTCTCTCCTTGAAACACATTCTTTTAAATGTCCAATTCTTTCTGCAATGGAATTGTATCTTTTACTTAACCAGTAATGCAGGCATTTCAGCCACAGTTTACTACCAAAGTAACCACGTTATTCTACTACTAACAGTCATTCTTCTGTTGAAAGATTACCAACTCTCATAAGTATTTTCCTTAGTAGTCTTCACCCTAAATTATGAATACTATGACTGAATGTCCATGCTTATATCTTGAAGGTCATAATTAACACTGACATACATTAATAAATAAATGACATTTTTGCCTGTCAGGATATGAAAAAGTTTCTACCTTTGCTTGACAAGACAGAAATGAGATTATGAATGGAGAACAATGCAGTGTTATTTTACATGCTTTTATCTCTCTATTGTACTTGAGGGAAGGAAAAATGGCATATACTTAAAAAAAAAAAATTCGAATTTTCCTCTGTATTAAATTGGTGTTTCCCCCATATGACCAAAAAAAAAAAAAAGGGAATGGATAAAATCTGAGAACCTAGATATAGATTACCACAATTATGGAGATAATGCAGTTTGTATGTATGATACCTACTCCAAAGAGCCCCAGGATAGCAGAAAACTGGGGGACTTCACCTTACAGACTTGTCCAGGTTTTGGCTGGGACAGAGTTACTTTTATTCATAGTAGTTGGAGTGAGAATAATGTTGATAACACACTGATATTTTTGTTGTTGCTTAGTAGAGCTTATACTAAATCAAGGACTTTTCCGCTTCTCATTCCCTGCCAGTGAGAAGGCTGAAGGGGCACAAGAAGCTGGAACACAGACAGGACAGCTGACCCAAAATGACCAAAGGGATATCCCTACCATATGATGTGATGTTCAGTATATAAACTAGGGGGAAGCTCTCTGGAGACTGCTGCTTAGGAATGGGTTGAGGATCAGTCAACAAGTGGTGAACAAATGCATTATGCATCACTTGTTTTATATAGTCTAATTATATTTTTATCATTCTTATTAGTATTATTACCATTATTATTATTTTCTTCCTATTCCATTTTATTAAATTATCTTTACCTCAACCCATGGATTTTACTTTTTTATCCAATTCTCTCATCTGTCCCAGTGCTGGGTGGGGGCAGGGGGCAGTGAGTGCGGTTCTTAGTTGCCAGCTGGGGTTCGACCACAACAGGACTACTGTAAAACAGCTTCAAAAGAGAAATAGCTTAAAACAATGTCTTATCTCCCACATTCATCAACAGCTCTCTTCCTACCTTGACTGTTAGCTCCTGAGTTCATTATGAAAAAATGGGGGATATTCACCCAAATTGTTCAATGAGCCAGGTAACTGAAAACATAAGGTGATTAGCTTAAGCTGGATGATTAAGCTTTTCAATGACTGCATTTAGGGAGCTGAATCAGTCACTTTAACAGTTTCCAGTAGTGTAAATCCAAGCCCTCAATAAGCTTTGCTTAATACTAAGATCCATGATTTTAATATTTCTCACCTTCATTCCCACTGTATCCCCATGCAATGTTTGGGAACATAGTTGATGGGGCAAAACTAAGAAAGTAAGCTTGCACTCTGGGTAGTGTGTGTGGGACCTGCACCCCTGTAAGAAGGCTCCTTGCTGATAAATGCATATGTGGTGCCCACTACTACGTTTTGGAGGGAAAGCTCTCTCACCAGCAGCAGGTCCTTCTTCCTCCTGCAAGCGGGCTGGGATAAGTCAGAAGTGAGAGGTTATCCCCAAAGCATCAAAACACCATTAGCACAAACAAAAAGCATATTTTTGAGAGGGTAATATCCACTGTGCTAGCTTTTGAGTTGGAAAGAATTGAAAATGAGTAGCCAAACTTTTTTCTCTTCCTGATCCAGAAAGTATTCATAGGAATAAAGATAAAAAAGATTAAGAGAATAGATCATAAAGCACTTAATACATTTTCTGGTATTAAGCTTCTCAGTAAAATCTTTTAATGTATGTAAATTCACAGTTACATGAATGGTCTGAAGTTTATTTTCCTTGTGGAATCTTTGTTGTCAAGAATAACAGTATAAATGTATCCAGAAGCCTCCTAAATCCTACTTTGCTCCTGTGCAAAGTTTCTATATTGATGTCAGTTCCCAAGCAACCAGCAAACAGAAGATCTTTTACTACAGATTATTAAACTTCAAAAAAGACTATGCAGCCTTTCAACTCTTTTATATGTAGTCAATGTTTTTAAATATTTTATAACAGCTATCAAGAAGTTACAAAACATTAATCATCCAGAACATTAAGTTTATGACCACGGTTCAAGTATTTTCCTGTGATTTTTTTTTCTCCTTTTTTTTTTTTTTTGTTTAAATAAACATATTAACTGTTATGAAAGAAGAATTAAGAGGTTTGCCTTCAGGAATCTTTTCTGACTCTATCAGTTTGTTTAGGTTTGGAATGTTTTACTTTTTGAATGAACATTGATGTTTTCTGTATAGACATCACCAGCTTCAAGTAGCAGAAATACAGCACACTGAAAAGCTAAGACATTTTGGGCAATACAGCCAACACAAAAATTATAACACACTTTCCACGTGTACAGGATAATTATACACTTTTTTAGATGCTCCAATAAAATAGAGCAAGCAAAAATCAGTCACCTCATAAACACTATGCTTTGGAGGTTCACAAATGTAAACGTGGAATGGTATGATGTCACATGCAGCACATCCCTTGTCTTGACATAACTCCCAAGTGATTACATTAGCCTTAAAGCTTATTGTTTTGTATGTGAAGTTACCATGATTTTTCCGATGTGCATTATTTAATACTTAGAGACATTAGTTTCATCTCCCATTTTTTTTCCAGATCAGATTTCCTCACAAAGTCCTTTATAGCTGGTACCTACATTTACTGCCTCAAGTACCTTATATCATTAGCCACATTGTCATCCTACTTGTTAAGCTATTTCTATGTTGTCTATGCATATCCTGAATAGCACACATCCCAGTATAGATTCCTGTTGGGAACTTCTGTTGAATACATATAGTACACATGGAAAGAGTCAAATTATTTTTATGTAAAGGGAAGTCAAGCTTCAGAACCCTCTTAGAGCACACGGAGTGACCTCATTGATACTCTGTTCCACAAGACTTGAGAGAAACCCTCATCAAAGACTTAAGGGAAGTATACTCCCTTGGTATCATAAAAATGGTCCTTGCATCAATAAATACTAACTTGTAAGATAGAAAACTAAGTAGACATAAATATTTACCTCTTGCAATGGAGGAAGGTTTTCCTTTTTCTTCCTTTCTACAGCATTAAAACCAGGACGGAGAACTGAACAATTGCTCTAGATGATGGTTCTGTGGTTGAAGTACAAAGAAAGAAAATACACAAACTTCATTATGTCTGTTTGCTGCAGTGCACATACAGTCTCTTCACTTTTCATTTGCTTTCTCATGTGAGCTGTTCAATACATAAGGTGTTGATTGCCACAACAGAGAGCAAAGGAAACTTACAAGAATACAGGATAGCTTGTTTCTGTTGAAATTCACTAGTAAAAAATAAAAGTTCTTTTTAACAAGTGTACTTATAGAAGTGTAAATTAGCAGAATGACTTAGGAAGTCAGGAATAATTCTAACAAGAATGCCATTTAAAAGTTTTGTTATTGATTTAGTTATTTCTCAGCTAAATTACCCCACAGATCTGACTAGGGCTGGTGTTTGAGGAAAATAATGACAAGTTTTGGAAAGCATCAAGTAACTACAGTCTTTGTGGTGTTAACATCTGTATCCCGTATCAATTAAATTTTCAAGATTACTTAATAAAATATCATGAATTTTCTATAAAAATGACAGTCTCCTTAACTAGTTTATTAGTTATTTTCTTTATGCTGCCATCCCATAACAAAAACCTTAAATATTTTGTGGAAACAGAGTTTAACTTTGCTATACTTGCCACACTGGCGAGCAAACATAAAGTTCTGTATCAAAATACATCATAGATTTGCTATGGTTGGAAAAAACTCTAAGATTATCAAGTCTATCCATTATCTAACTCTATCAGTGCCACTATACTACACCATATCCTTGAGCACCCTGTTTAGACAGCTTTTAGATACATCCAGGAATGGTGATTCAACCACTTCTCTGGGCAGCCTGTTCCCATCTTTGAGAACTCTTTTGGTATAGAATTTTTTCCTGAAATCCAACCTAAACTTCCCTTGATACAACTTGATGCCCCTTACTCTTCTATCAGTTGTGAGTTGGGTGTTGGTCTTGTCTCGTAAGTCACTACAACCTCCTTTCAGGTAGTTGTAGAATGATAAGGTCTCCCCTTAGCCTCCTTTTCTTCACCTGCTCACCCCAGCTCACTCAGTCACTTGTAGGAGTTATTCTCAAAACCCTTTAACAGCTTAGTTGCTCACATCTGAACCTGCTCAAGCACCTCGATGGCTGTCTTATCCTGTGGCACCCAAAACTGAACACAGTACTCAAGCTGCAGCTAACCAGCACCGAGTAGAGAGGAACAATCACTTCTCTAGTTCTGCTAGCCACACTATTCCTGATGCAGGCCCAGGCCTTCTCGGCCAGCTGTGTGCACTGCTGGCTCACACTCAGTTGGCTGTCAATCAACACCCCCAGGTGCCTTTCTTCCAGGTGGTTTCAGCCACTCCTCCCCAAGCCTGTAGCATTTCACAGGGTTGCTGCGGCTCAAGTGCAGGACTTGGCATGTGACCTTGCTGAAGCCCAAATGACTGGCCTCAGCCCATTGATCCAGCCTCTCCAGGTCTCTCTATTTAGCCAGGCCAGTCTTTTTTCCCCCACCAGCCTGTCCTTTGGGACATGGGGATGGCCTGTTCCTGCGCTTTTAAGATTTCCTTCTTGAAGGGTGCCCAGCCTTCCTGGACTCTTTTGTCCTTTAGGACAGCCTCCCAAGGGACACTACCAACCAGTCTCCTGACCAAGCCAAAGTCTGCTCTATGGAAGTCCAAGGTGGCAGTTCTGCTGACCGTACTCCTTACTTGTCCAAGAATCAAAACCTTTATTATTTCATTATCACTAAGCCCAAGTCAGCCTCCAACTGTTACATCTCCTACAAGTCCTTCTCCATTAACAAGCAGCAGGTCCAGGAGGATATCTTCTCTAGTTGGCTCCTTCACCAGCTGCATCAGGAAGTTATCTTCCACACAACCCAAAAGCCTCTAGGACATCTCCCTCTCTGCTGCATTATATTCCCAGCACACATCTGGGAAGAAGTTTAAGTCCCCCATGAGAACAAGAGGTAGCAATCATGAAACCTCTCCCAGCTGCTTATAGAGTATTTGATTAGTCTCACCATCCTGACTGAGTAGTCTGGAACAAACTCCCACCACAGTATCTTTCTTGTTGGCCTTCCTCTTGGTTCTTACCCATAAACACTCAAGCCTTTCATCTCCATCATTCAGTTATAGATATTCATATCCTTCCCTGACATAGAAGGCCACCCTACCACCCCGCCTTCCTTGCCTTTTCCCTCCGAAAAGCTGGTAGCCATCAATTGCATCACTTCAATCCTGTGCGTCATCCCACCACATTTCTGTGATGGCAGCTGTATCACAGCTTCCTCCCTGCACAATGGCCTCCAGTTCCTCCTATAATGCTATGTGCACTGCTATAGAAGCACTTCAGCTAGATCAAGGTCCTGCCACCTTCTTGGAGGAAGAAGCCCCAATTCCCCCCAGCTGGTTCTCAGTTACCTCAATAGTTATCAGCCTATCAACTCTTTTATCTTTGCTACCACACAAATCATCATCCCCCAGAGACAGCTGACTATAAAGCCTCACCACCACACTGCCCCACAGGTACTGGCATGCCTTTCCCAGGTTCCTCTCTAACAAGCCATTTTATCCCAACCCCCTTCAAGTGTGGTTTAAAGACTTTTTAATGAGCCCAGCTGGCTCTTGTTCCAGGATCCTTCTCCCCCTTTGAGACAGGTGTTCCCCATCTGTTGCCAGCAAGCCTGGTGTCACCCAAAGCAGTCCATGGTCAAAAAAACACCCCACAAAACTCCATCAGGGGCACCTGAGCCAAGTATTAAACCAGGTGTATTCTCCTATTCCTTTCGGTATTCCTCCCTGCTACTGAAGGGACTGAGGAAAACACTGCCTGTGCTCCCAATCCTTCAACCAATTGCCCTGGTGCCCTCAAGTTCTTTTTAATTGCTTTAGGACTTCTATCCACAATTCCCTCACTACCAACCTGCATTACCCATAGCAGGTAATGATCAGAGGACCATATCAGACCAGGAAGTTTCTTGGTGATATCTCTAACTTGGGCCCCAAGGAGGTAGCATTTCCCTGTGGGATAGATCTGGTCTGCACATAGGGCCATTTGGTCCCCTCAGAAAGGAATCTCCTGCAATAATTACCCTCCTTTTTTTCTTAACAGAAGCAGTCCTACTGCATGGGTCTGATTGCCTCACCCCAGGCATCTCCTGAGTGGACCTTCATCTACATCCTCCACTGCCTGGCCCTCAAGTTCCCGAGCCTCCAACCTGTTGTGTAAGGGTAACTGAGAAGGTGAGGGAAGCTGGGAGGGGATTCACCTGCAAGGACCTGTTTTCCCATCTCTTAAGCCCCCTCCTTCTGCCCAGTGGCAAAAGAGGAGAGGAATCCTCTCTGCTTCTAGTGGAGCCTCCAGCTGCTGCCTTTGCCTCAGGGCGTGACTCCCCTAATTTATCTCCCCCCTCACACTCCCTGAATCTCCTTCACCCTTCTAATTCCTCCTGCTACTCTGCCCCCAGGCTGGGCACATCTTTCCCTTGCTCACAGCGCACACAGGTGGGGGTCTCTGCTCCCTCCTGCCCCAGGGACAGGCTCAGGCGCTCTCTGCAGCCGGAGCCCTGCATGGCCGCGGGTTTGCGTGGGAACTCCCTCTGAGTCCCCGCATTCCCTCTGGCAGCAGTTTTCGGCCGAGGGGTGACCGAGGCTAGGTCCTCTCCTGGGAGAGCACCGACTCCTAGTTGAGTTCGCTCCTCAAGCCAGGAGGGGGGACCAGTTATCACCAGCTGAACTCACCTCGTACACTGGCGGAACGCCCCGCCTGAGGGTCCTCCTTCGCAAACCGCCTCCCCGCGCGCAGATGGTCTCGGGGACGCACGAGCTACCGCGGAGCCCACCGCGCCTGCGCTCGCGCTGAGCGCAGCTGCGCGCACGACGGGCCCCTTTTATGGGCGGTGGGGCGGCAGCCGTTGCCCCGGCAACGCCCCCGGCTCGTCAGCCTCTGCCGCCAGCGCCGCCGGCTCCCGGACTGTGCCCTGCGAAGGGAAAACCTCGGGAAACCCCAGAGCTGCCTGCCGGCCGGGCCCGAAGCGGCTGATCTCGCCGAGTGGCGCCACCTCTGTAGGCTTTTTTAATTCATATATATAGGTAAATTGATTTCAGCGGGACTTAGGTACTTAATCACCTTTGAGAAACTGGGCCTCAGGCCCTAATCAAGTCTGCTTCAATATGCTAACCAAATGGTTTCAAAAGTGCTCACTCGGGAGTTTGGCAGCATCACTGGGTGCTTCTGGGTGCTATGTGTAATAAGATGGATATAAACTTGTTGAAGAAATGACAGTTCTGAAATTGCTAAAGCATTTTCTTCAATTACTACTGACTTTCATAAACATTAACAGCTACATAATACTTATCTAGAATACAATCAATAAATAGTACTGAATAATTTTTTCTAAGACCCTTCTAGCAAGTCTATGTATAGACATCAGTATTGTTTGTCTCAGACTGGCCTAACAGTTCCTTACTGCTGTGCCCAGAGGCGTTGAGCTAGACATTTCCTCAAATTCTTTTTTCATTCTTGATTATGGTTTTCTAACATCAGGACTGGTGTCATAAAACTTCATTCTCAAAGGCCCCCTGGACTTTCAACCACAGGCTTGTCATGTTCAAGAAGTTGTATCTACCCAGGACGATTATGCTCAGTGTAAAACCAAGATTTTTTTAAAAATTAATTAACTAATTATATATTTTTCTTCTAAATATTTCTTCACTGTTTACATTCTATATAAATCCTTTGTGTTTCAGTGAAAGATCTTTAACAGCATCTTGGAGTAAAGGAAGATGGGGCAAGTGTGTTCAAAAGGAGGTGGAATTGAATTTAGAAGGGGCTAGACCATTATTTTGATGTGAAAGAGTTAGAAGCTTTGAGCTTTTTGGAAGTGTAGGAGCTTTTTTTTTTCTTTTCCCCAAGACGAGTCAAGTAATAATTGAGATAATTGTGGAAAAATGAAGGAAACTTGAAAGTAGATACTTGAGAGAGGATGAACAGGACTCTTATGAGAAGATGATAGGGATCTTGAGCTGCAGATGCATGGTAAACAGGTAGAACATGACATATGAGATGGAAAGAAAAGGGAGGGCTAGTCGTGCCAGGCGAGATAGGTATGAGAGAGAAGTAAGGAGAAAGTGTTTATTAGAAGATAATGAAAAAAAAAAAAAAAAGAGTTTGATCATACAAAGAAGAAACAGACATTCAAGAGAAGAGAGTGGGTAGGGCAGGGAATGGAGTAAGAAATATGTTAAAACTATCAGCAACAACAAAAAATCAACAGTATTATACACTAGTGCAGAAAGACAATGCCTAGGAAAAAAGCACAAAACAGAGGCATAGACCATGGGTGAGGGGAACAGAAGGTAAAAATAAACAACAAACCAGGGTGGTTTTCAGTTTAAATTATGCATAAACTTTAAGCTAAAATGAATTTTACATGCTGCATGGAATGTGTTGATGCACACAGAGATTTATCCGAAGACCACTCAAATCAATGGTAAAAACCTCCTGTGGTTATTTATAGGCTTAAATCACACTTAGAACTCTGCAGATCCAAAACAAGAGCTGAAATTTCATCTATGAAAAGCACACATATTTTGGGAGGGCTTTGATCGTGGCTCTGCTTAAGCAAACTCTTTACAAAAGCTTTGAGTATTACTGAATTGAGGTTCCGTGGCTGTGTCCATGGGCATGTAACAACTGCCACACTCAGAGCCCCCCACTCGCAAAGGTCAACAGATACAATTCTAACACCGTTCTAGGCTTTTGTGGCTGACACACTTGTGAGTATCACAAAACCCCTTGCAGATTTCAGGCAAATATTATTCTGTTGAATGAAGTCTTGAGTATATTCTCTATCACAATTGTAGGAATTCAATATCTATCTGGCAGCATCATTATGCTTAAAATTCTGTGCCCATTCCCATCATCAGTCTGGTTTTTTGAGTGGTTTATAATTCAGCTATTTTAAATCATACTAAGATAAAACTCAACTTACAATTTCTTATTCAGGCTGTATTTTCTTCTCACAAAATTGCATTTAAATTGTTTCATTCTCTTTTTAGGTTAGCAAGTGAAAGAAAGAAATGTTTTAGGAAAAACTGTTCCTGGCTTCTCACTAAACAGTGCTTACTTAAAAAAGGAAACATCACTCATTTTACGTTGCCAATGCAGGCAAACAAGAGATATCAATTCAATACTGCTTGTGATATTTGTCACTGTATTGTTTATAATACATATGCTATCGTTGCAACAACAACTTCACTGCGTGGCAGGTCCCCTGCTCTGGTCAGGCTGAAGAGACACTTTCACATTCAGCCCAGTAACTGGTTCTAAACCAGCTCTTCACCTCTGCTTTGGGTGTGGTATTTCAGATGTCACCCTTCAGCTTCCAGTTTCTGAAATGTACACCGTTATCATGAGCTTCTTCTCTAAATGTGCTCTTCTCCACTACCAACTTCCACTCAGTTGTGCAAATAGCCACATATATTTTACTACCTACCATTTTGAATGGATAAATACTACTGTTTGTCTTTCTAGCAAACATCAGCCTAACACAAAAATGTAAACAAATCTAAGAAGCTGCATTTTTGCATCAAGATGAACATCTTTGCTGTGATTCCTCCCTCAGGTGAGAGCAGGTTCAGTAACACAGGAAGATACTTAATGCCAAGTCACGCATTTCATAATCAGTGTTACCTGTTCCTTAGGAACCAGTTTTTACCCTAACTCTGAACTTTTCCTGTTGTATTAGCTATTTGATAAATGTTACTCACTACTTGTGAATTTCCACTGCATTGTTGTCTTTCAATAGTAGCTTCTTTGAACATTTGCTCTCAGAAACGTGTACTCACTCTCTGTTTTTTCTATGTTAAGTCTTATCTCTGGGACAGCTGGAAATTTCACCTGGAAATTAGCAGAAGCTTCATTCAGAAATTCAGTGAGATTCTAAGGAACTGGCTTCCCAATTTTGTTCAGATTTTGATAAAGCCAGCGAGGCAGCTTAAATGGACAAATAAAGGATATATTTTAGATACATATTTTTATTTCTCAATTGGGCTATTAATAGACAGAACATACTACATGCCATCATAGAAAAGATTTTTTTTTTAATGTAGTGATGTGTATAGAGACACACACACACAATCAGATGTCTATATATGTATGTCGTGACACTACATTTCTCTATTTAGTCCAAAATTCACAAGAAAACTCCTGTCCAATTTGTCACTGAACAGAGAGCAAGGCGGGTTAATTTATTCCCCGTGCAGTCACACTCTACTCTTACAGCTACCCCTGGGTAATGCATCATTGCTGAAAGAAGACTTAGAAGATCACTCCTGGTTAACTAGTCCAAGGAAGTGCAGTGATTAGAGATCCGTTCTGTCAAGAACCAGCTCAGAAAATATTATAGGACAGCAGGTTAGACCTGCCCTAACTTAAACCTGTGCAACTTTAATGAGATAGTACAAGTGTAAGTTGAGGCAAAACTAGATCAGAGAGTTCAATCCAGATGAGCTACATAAAATCAAGGAATTAAAAAAGACAAACAGGAGGCAGAATTCTGGACTTTTTATGTGTGATAAATATATGAATGATACTAGAGAACATTCAGGTTTGATGCACCTGAAAGATAGCAAATGCTGTTCTAAGGTTGATTTTATTCTCAGTGTACACTTTTTTTCATTTACAAATCATATTTGCATCACTCAAGTGCAGTTCCAAATTTATTATGAATCCTGTTTCAATCAGTGTAGAGGATGGATAACATCACAGAACAAGAAATATTTTTCACTAAAAGATACTCAATGGTTTATTTTTCTCCTTATTGTTAAATTTGCATTTTTGTTGGATTTCTCTTCTGAAATCTGGTAGTGTATTTTGTTTATCTCCAATGTAAAATATTTCATGTCACAGAACAAATCTAAACCCAAGAAAATATAAGACAAATATGCACAAAATTTGTTAATAGGTGCTTCTATCTGTGATTCACGATAAACACTAGTAAGCATGCCAAAAAAATCTGTCAACTGACAAATCTGGGTTACAGATGATAAAATGAGTGATAAGTATTGCAGAGGCAAAGACTTTTTCTCTGCCTTTGCTGACAAGCAAAAAATTACTTTGAAAAAAATTAGATAAGTCTTATAAGAAAATTAACAGTAACACTGGTGGGTACCAAATAGTCTCACAGTGTGACAAGAACTCTGAAAGGGTCAGTTGCCTACTATCTGACTTCATAGATCTATGTGATTTAAGAAAAAAAAGAAGAAAAAGAAAGTAAAAAACGGAGATGTTTCATAAAAACTCATACTTTTCTAAAGTTTTTTTTTTTCCTAAAAACTAATTTTTCTTACTACTGATCAATGGGAAAAGTTTCATCTACTGACGCTTAATTTTATTCTTTATCTAATACAAATGCGGCCCTTAACTTGACAAGGATTTAGCTACTTTTGTCTTCCCCTACTGCCCTTGGGGATACCAAGCTGTGGATTTATCAAGTATGGAATTCCAGAAAACTAATTTGCTTGGAGCTGACACAGTATTAACAACAAATCGTCGCAACAGTTACAAAAGAATTAGATAAAAAAAATATTAGTAATTAGAAAATGTTTGTGAATAAGTAATATTTCATAAGAGGATAAGATCTCAAAGAAATTAAGAGCATTACTTAAGCTTTTCTGTTTCACAGACAATGAAACTGCATTGATAAAAGGGACAGCCTTGCGATTATGAGTAACATCTGCCATATTCTCAGCCAGAATCAACCCCTGCTTCTGTACATTCCACTAACATAAATTTCAAAGGCAAGGACTTGGGTTTTTTTCAGAGTCCTAGAAAATCACAGTGGGATCCTACGTATCTGAGTATGCTGTGGTTCTCTGCACTACACCAAAAAGAGCCTGGGTAGATTAGGTCTCAGTAGGACTTCATTTTAACATAACTTCACATACTTTGTCAATAGAAAACATTTGGGTTTTTTTCTTGGACTTTCCAGAAAAGAACAACAAGTTCTACATGCTTGGGGGCATAATTACAAATGTATTTCATGAAAGTCAACCTTATTTTAAAGGAAAACAGCTTATAAGCTTGCAAATGCAATCTGGGGACCCAAACTTACATGTAGGTATAAATTACTCATGCTATGGTACTCCATTTTATATGCCTACCTGCCTGATAGTATTGAAAATACTAGGTATTATGTGCCTAAATGTGTTCAGTGGGTGTAGAGAAAGGACATTAAAAAATAGCAGTTCAAAACAAAACAAAGCCAGTAAAATCTTTATGCACTACTTTACAGAATGAGTACAGAGTAATTATTAACTTCCAAAGTATATAATATACCTACTGAAGTTTTTCATTTCACTGTTGTCACCAACAATAGGTCACGATAAGTACAGCTTTAAACTTTTCTCCTTCAATGCACTACATGTTGAAAATTGAGTGTGAACACAAGAGTATATTAAATTTCAAAATTAGTATATGTATGTTTATTGACGATTTTATTTCAGGCAGGTTCATTAACAGACATACAAAGAGCAGTTTTAAGCCTTTTTTCCTCCCCGAGCACTGCATTACACATAGGGACTTTGAATAACCCTTCTGCTACATTTAAAGCTCTCTTAACACGAGTTTATGTTCAAGGAAAGAAACTTGAGACAGCCATCTCTTAAGAAGTGAAATCTGCTCTGATACAGTTAAAACAGGCAAAATTTTCTGTGGATACAAGTTTTGATACAAGAAATCCAGAAGTTGTAAACTAAACCTAGCTAGGGTTACATGTAAATTGTAGAAAGATTTCTCAGAAGGTACAACCAAATAAGATAATGATTAGGACCAAAAAAATCCAGAAAAAGCTAAAGCATACTTTCACATTCTCCCACGCACCAAAAGGAAAGCACTCTGCTTTCCCCCTTGCTTCCATGATGATCTTCACCAATAACTCCACACTGGGGGCCTGGGAAGAGCTCCTCCTCTTGAAAGACGCCATTACCCTCCCCTATCCGCAGCTTATACCAAAGAACAGCAAAGGGGTCAATAAACACACCAGAGGAACAAACTACGCATTCCAGAGTAAAAACAGGAAAAGAGGATACTTGGATAAATGATGCCTACCTCTAACTTCTTCCACTGCTTGTACTGCTCAATAGCTGCTTCTCCCTCCTCTTTCCACTACTATTCAGCCTTCTCCATCCTTCCTACTGATCTGAACTACTTTTCCCCTGTTAATTCCCTTCCAGTCCTTCCAAATGTCTTCACAGGTAAACACAGCGCTTGCTATTCCTGTTAAAACAGTGTCTTTTGAGTTTTACCATGTGCTTAGATTATGTTTTCCCATACTGAAAACCTGGGCCTCAGGCAGATGCTTGTTATCCCTTTTCCCTTTCAGGATTTCTGTCAGTATTTGGATGCAATTTGATGCTGGCTGGTGGAGAGATACAGAAGGATGAGGCTCAACAGCTGCTGCACATCCCTTCAAGTCACCCGCACCACGTGAAAACCAGCAGGCTACAAAGCTCCTTGGCTACCCTGTCTGCCCATATGTTTTTAGGCTAGGCACACACCTACTGAGACTACTTATCCTTTTTCAGAAAGCTATTTTCAGTGCTGGTTCCCCCTGAAAGTAGTAGGTATCAGGTGGGAATTGCCTAAGCCTCCATACATGAGACCATCTGGGGCAGGCTCAGATTTTTGGCCCTGATAATCAGCTATTGCTTCTAGTCTGCTGCTGGTTCTCAGCTGCACAGGTCTCAGTCCAAGTTCTGCCCTGCCCTCAAGGTGTGGCTACACGTGCATACTTACTGCCATCCATGGAAAAATAAGTAAATAAATTTTGGGGTGAGGATTTTGTTATTTTGCTTATCAGGAACTTCCTGCTCTTTGAATGAAAACACTGGAACACAAATCTACCCAGCTCCCCATGGGAGCTTCAAATTTCAGTGCAATTGGGGTACATGATGACCTTTTAAAATATTGAAAGACTTGTAAACTCTTTCACTTCTGTAATAATACAAGTTAAAATGGGTATGCCTAGACTAGAGTTTTACCCTGATTTCAGGTGAAGAAGGAAAGCCATAGTAGATGGGCTGACAAGCAGCCATAACAATGCCCTTAGTTTGAATAGACTATCTTCTTTTACCTTTGGGGGGCAATGGGTGTAAACACACTTTTCTAACTAGTCTGGAGAGGGGAAAAAAAAAAAAAAAAAAAGAGAGACTGACTTGAAAAAAAAAAAAAAAAGATAAAATGTTCATCTCCCCATCAGAAACTATGAGTGTTGTTAAGTGCTGATGTAGTGCTATATTCATGATAATGAGATTCATGCAATTTCTTTTCACTGTTACAGCTTTCCATTTTCATGTGATACTATACCCCACTCAGCCCTATCAATGGCAGATGCTGTATCAATTTATGTACAAGTAGCAGCCTCATTTAGAAGAATAAAAGTTGTTTATTTTTTCTTCCTTTTACAGAGTGATATGGGATAAATAATTAACCCAGTGACCCCTATCCCGCTTATTTAACATTTATGCAATTACTCAAAGGTTGTATCTGATGGCTCCATAGGAGTGATAGCTATAGCAAAGGAGAAGAGCTGTGCTGAACACACAGTAGGAGCTATATGACGTGGGTTTTCACGGAGCGAGGCAACATAGGAAGCACCCTGTATTTGATTCCCTCTCATCTGCACCTACTACTTTCATTCTCTCAAGTTTATAAGACTAATTCTTTTTATGAGCTGTAGGTGGTACTTTAAGACATGAATGTAGCATCTCTGAACTGGCAACAAAGACAGATCTGCAAAAGCAAGCAGCCACCGAAACTCACCTGCTTGTTCAGCATTCGTAACTCTTACCTGCGTTTTGAAAAAGCATCTGAATTTCTTTTTGATTCTTAGAAACAATTTTTATTTCAGCCTGAAAAAAAAACTCCAAAATGGGTTCCCAAGCTTATAGAGCTTCATGAAAACAAAGATTTTTATTTTCCCATGCAGCAGGTCATGCAAATATGTGCATATGCATAGTCACATGAAAGCGAGCTGGCACCAGTTATACTCACAGCACCACCTGGCTGTCTGATCCAGCAGCAGTACAGCCATTTTAGCACAGACCTATACACCACCAGTTAAAGG
The DNA here is from genome assembly GCA_024611175.1 of Megaceryle torquata. Classification (NCBI taxonomy): domain Eukaryota; kingdom Metazoa; phylum Chordata; class Aves; order Coraciiformes; family Cerylidae; genus Megaceryle; species Megaceryle torquata. The sequence goes on from JANIJG010023774.1 coordinate 110,177, forward strand.
CAGCAGTTATCCTCATCAGATCAAATGTAGGACTGGGCTGACACATATATCCTATTGGCAGGTTACTACAGCCTATTGACCAGGCTGAAACCTATTGGATGTAGGTTTATGGTCACAGATTTGCACAATTTAAACATATTCTCAGACTGCCAGGTGATGGGAGTTACACATTTACAAAAGTATTACAGAAATTTTGAAGCAGCTTGTGGTAGTGCTTCAGGATTATTAAGATGAGTCATTTAGGATTTATAGTGAAGTTTAATTTCAAAATACTCTTGGAGTTGACATAAACCATATTATTGTGTTTCCAAGCAAAATGCTCCAACAAAACAATGTCTACAACTTACTGAAAAATTCAATATGCTCTGGTATTTCCAGATAAATTAGGTAGTAATTATTTTTTTCCTTGAGAACACATTAAAGTTTTGAAACTATCAGCTTACTATTTATTGTGATTATTAATGTCTCCAGGGATAGAAATGTAGCCTAGATTGAGGAAGGAAAGGAATTTTGTGCCATCCACAGTTATTTGGTTTTGTTTAGTTCCCACTCTTGCTTGAACAAGAGAAATCTGGGGTTTCCCCCCCCCTCCTTTCTTCTACATATTCATAGCCAAATTCTCAGTCTGTGTAGGCTGATTACACTGTCATCAATGTAATGAAACGTGATGCATTTTGCCATGAAAACTCTGTATAGTTGGACACTCCACTTGCTTAAATAACCTATTTTCTCAGTGTATGGAAGTGATCCGAATTGTCAAAATTATTCCAAGCCAAAGAAACTGCTGTGTTGGTTGGCATCGTTGTCAGGTTGGACTGAATTATTTTTCATTTCCATAAATTAAAGGATTGGAGGTACTCAGTGTACTCATCTAACTCATCTTCTTGCATAGAACAGGTCATATGACTTTTCTGATTTTGTTCCATTTGAATCACATTACCTCATTTAGAAACAGCATCTGAACCTGATTTTAAAATTACCAGTGACAGCAAGTCAACCAAAACACTCCGTTAGCTTTCCAGTTAAATGACCTCATTTTAACGTTATTTTGCTGTTAGGAATGTCTAATATCCAATTTCAATATATCTATCATCTGCTTCCAGCCTTCGAGCTTATATTTCTGTCTGCTGGATTGAAGAACACATTATCAAACTTTCCCCTCCCATGTAATAAGTACAGACATACTCTAATTAAATTACCATTTAAAATTCCCTATTTATAAATAACACACTTTAAATTATAGATTTTTTTTTCCTCTATTAAAAAAAAGGTGCTCCAATCCTTTAACTATGTTCTGTGATTTTTCATCGATCTCATTTATTAACAAACTTCAGAAACAGTTCACAACAGAGCTGATCAGACTTTTCAAAAGATCATGGGATAATTCAGGTGGGAAGTGACCCCAGGAGATCTCTAGTCCAACTGTATGCTCACAGCAGGATCAGCTTGGAGGCCAGTCCGTACTCCTCAGGGCTTTGCCTGTTAGCCTTGAAAAACCCCAAGGGTGGAATCTGCACACCTTTTCTAGGCAGCCTGCTGCACTGTTTGGCTGTCCTCATGTGGAAAATGTTTCTGGTGTGAAATGTAAAAAAGCAGAGGGTAGCCACCACTAAAAACACATATTGGACACTCTGTTCCCCTCAGTAGAGTGTCACCTACAACTATAACCTATTTTTTCTTCCTTGTGAAGTAAAATATACACACATCCATATCTATAATTACAAGTCCATAACAATTTTCTATGGTCATTTATGCAAAATCATAAAACTATCAGAAATAATAATGCATTAAATTTCTCACACCTTCACCTGGATCACACTGAGGAAATACAATTTCTGTGTTGCAGTGCTCATCAGTAGCATGCAGCATTCATCACTTTGGATTGCTTGGGAGTTACGAGTATCTAGGAAGTAAAATTTCCTCCATAGTGTAGAAAACAGTTAACCAAGTACTGAAGTGATTAAGAGTTGAAAAGTTCAGTGTACCTTTGAACGCAGTGCTTTGAAAACTCATCCTAGGTAAGACAGTAGCAGAGCTACAGAACTATCTGAACAAGAAATCTCAAAGGCATCTTGGTATGATGTCAATATTTACTATATTGGATTTCTCGCTGTTCTGAAAAATCCATGCAGTGGCATTAACTGGAAAGATCAGTCCCTTCTGTAGGGAAGGTTCTCTCTAGAAACATCTCTCTGCAGAGGTTCCCAAAGTACCTCCTGCATGAGCATGCAAGGAAGAATATAAAACTCAGTTGAAAATTTTGCTGTTAAACCTTGAGACCCTTACTTAAGGCAAACAAAACACACACACACCTCCTTGTGACTCTCTACAAGTATTTTAGGGCTGAGGAACCTCAGAAAACTGATTGCTCATGGACATGCAAACATTTGAGTAGTAGCCATGATAAGCAAGGTTCAAGTTCTTTATTTGCTCAGATCATGGTAATAAAAGTGGTAGTACCACAGGCAAGATATGTATAGGCCTAGAGGAACATGTAGGTACATTGTAGAAATACACCGGTCATCTTCCTCCAACTCTTTCGCCTGACTACAGCTCAGAGAAGATTATTTAGTCACCTCAAGACCTTCTCAGGTTTTCCTTTGCTCTCCTGGATGCAACATCCCAAATCTGTTATTTCTGAGAAAAACACGCTTCGCTGTGGCACTCTGCAGGGCCAGTTTGTGATGTAATGGCTTTCTGAAGAGCAAAATTGAACACAAAGGGTCCTGTGAGCATGGAATCTTTCAAGGTTAAATCCAGGTTTTGCTATATTACAGTTAGCCTGACTGAGCTTTTACAGTGTTGTTTGACTTCTTTCATTACCAAGAGGTAAGGACTTCAGAATCTAATAGCATGCTTTAATCTCTAGTTACTATCAATCTTTTCTAATGCATCATGCAATAAAAATAAAAAAAATTAAAAAAAAAAATCATGTATAGATGAAAGTATTTGGAAGGGTTTTATAATTTTTTTCCTTTGAAAATAAGGTTTAAGGATAAGATATAATGGTTTGCACTGTAGCAGTAATTAAATAATAACAAGAAATGAATTACTGCAGGAAGCTAGGATTTTAATCAGTGAAAACATTGCTTTTGCTCATAGGTATTTAAAAGGAGTGAATGGAAATTAATTAATCATTGATGATAGAGCAGAAATGAAAGTATTCAAAGGAAAACTAATTTTTAAATTTTTAATGCTTATTTCAGTTATGTAATGCTTATTTACAATTATAATTATCCATGCCCTTCTAAGGAGAGTGACAATGTAAAGGAAATGGCTTATATACATTCTTACATGAAACACGGCATTAAAACAGAAATTCCTCCGTGACTGTGATGCGACTTTTCAAAAACGCAGCATTTGTCAACACAGGTTGACATCATACACCAGAATCACTGCAAAATGGTACTTTTAGGGAAACCAACTTTTTGCCTGCATTGTTTTGAATTTTGAAAAATGAATTGCCAGATGCTTTTTATCTTGTCCTATCTTGCCATTTAGTGAAGCTGTTGCTCTTACATAAGCACCGGATTTAACAAATTTCCTCCTCCTATTTTATCTCTTACTTCTCCTCTTCCCACAGAGTTTGGCACTGTCTTTTTCAGTCTTTTTTTTTTTTTTTTTTTTTTCCCCCGTCCTTTAATATCTCATAGAGGCACCAGCTTTGCAGTTGGGTTCAGATCTACCATGGACCCCCTGATGGGCTGGGCTGGGGCCTGCACTGGGTCCCTTGTGGACACCATCTCCATCTCTCATGGAGCCTGACTGTTCCCCCAGCACTGCCAGGCAGCACTGACCCCTGTCCCTCAGCACCACAGCTCCACGGGGGGCTTGGAAACCCCTCCAGGGATCACGGGGACTCCACCC